>VDFB02066227.1:112192-198156 GCA_007258455.2 Sequoia sempervirens
AAATTGAAAAAAAAAAGGTTTTATCACACCATAGAAGCAAAATTCATGATCTTATGCAAAAATGTAGGGCTTTGAATTCAACAGAGTTCCCACAGAAGAGGACTTGAAGATTGTCTTCTAGCAAGGCTATGGAGCCATGGTTGAATGCCTAAGAGTCTTGACTGGGAAAACACAATCTTCCATTTCATCTAAAATGCAGGTAAATAAAATCAATAAAATTTATTTAAAATTGAATACTTGTGCAATCTATTCAATATTAATTTCCACCATAAAGTAATTACATGCCTATTTGTTTTAAACATTCAATCAATGATAATACTACACATGACATTGGAATGCAACCTAGTGAGGGTGGAGCACAACGTGTAGATGAAGGTCATGGTGTGCATCCCAATACTTTAGAGCATGTAGAACGTGATCAACATGTTGAGCATGATCAGGCTAGAGAAGATTAGGAATATGATGTGGCCCCATCAAGTAAAGAGGACCACTCTAAAGTTCTTTTAAACACATTTAATTGCAATTGGTGTATTAATTAGTGTAACCTTTCGTGTTTCAACTTTAGAGCATGTAGAGCATGATCAACATGTTGAGCATGATCAGGCTAAAGAAGATTAGGAACATGATGTGGCCCCATCAGGTAAAGAGGACCACCCTCATGTTCTCTTAAAAATATTTAATTTCAATTGGTGTATTAATTAATGTAACCTTTCGTGTTTAAACTGCAGATCAGGATTTAGAGGGTGTTCAACATGTTGAGCATGATTCTATAACAAAAGTTCAAGAACATGATGTGGAGCCATTACGTAAAGAGAACCACTCTAATTTTCTTTTAATCAATGAAATACTTGTAACAATAATAATAAAACATATCAATTTAACATTTCTTTCTTATTGCAGTAGACCCCCCCTTGCAGCGGTGTCCACGTCATGAGCAGACGACTAGGCGTACATTAAGATCATGAGCAGAGGGAAGAATAACTAATGGGGGGACAAATATTGATTTAGAAAATGATACTCCAATTTAGCTTTATGTAGCTTTAAAAAAGAAACAAAAAAAAAGTGATTGTAATCATATCATGACAACCATATTTTTGATAATATGTAAAAATTGAAAGAATGAATAGTATATGTTAATGAATGAATGTGAATATGTTAATTAATGAATTTTATATGTTAATGAATGAATGTTATATGTTATTAATGGATGAATGAATGATTAATGTTATATGATTGGGTATGGGGAATTGAGAGTGATGTGAGAGGGGGAGGGGCCAAATGAGCTTCCACCATCACGTGGTTGGCCCTGTTAAGTAAAGATTATTAAACTATTCTCGAAACAAAGAGAAGCTCAATAAGGCAATGCACTTTTCAATATAAGAAATGCACTGTTTGAAGCATCAAACAAATATGCAATTTGTATGTATGATCAATCATCAATCTCTGTGATTGTACATTTCCATGAATATTTTTTTGAAAAAAATTGCATTTCTTCATCGCAATTTCGACGAAACCCACTGACAAATCGCTGAAAAGGTTCAACGAAGTTGCTATAGCTATGACGAAGGTTTCATCGTAACTCCTTGCCCATTTTGTTGCAATTTCGATAAAATTTTGGTGTTGTTTCAATGCTATTACTTTCCCATTTCGTCACACTTTCGACAAACTTTTGGTGTTCTTTCAATGCTACTCCTTACCCATTTCGTCGCAATTTCGACGAACTCTTGGTGTTGTTTCGACGCTACTACTCACCCATTTCGTCGCACTTTCGATGAACTTTTGGTGTTGTTTCGATGCTAATCCTTTCCCATTTCATCGAAATGGCGACGAATGTCTGGTGTTGTTTCGACGCTACTCCTTGCCCATTTTGTTGAAATGGCGATGAACTTCTGGTCTAATTTGTCAATGGATACACAAATTTTTCGTCGATATTCCAACGAAAGTTTGAGTCATTTTATGATGCCGATGACCGACAAATCTTTGCCATTATTTCAACGTTTAATTCGTCATTGACCTTTCGATGAAAAAATAATGACGAAAATATTTTTGTCATTTTATCACTTGTCTGAAAAAGTTTTGTCGAATGACCGATGAATGTCCATCAGAAAATGGTGTCAAATTTAGTAGTGTGGTGGAAGAAGCACAATCAATTAATGTGAGCACTATAGAGGATCCTAAAATTACATTCCTCGCATCCTCTCTCACAAATAAAGAAATGAGAACTTTTATAGAATTTTTCAAAAGATATTCCATGAATTTTGCATGGTCTTATGCTAACATGCCAGGACTCAATCTAGCTCTAGTTGTATATCACTTGATAGTTTACCCAAATGTAAAACTAGTCAAGAAAAAATTAAGAGAAATGCATCCACAAATTGCCCTCCTAGTAAAAGAAAAATTAGAGAATATTTTGGAAGCAGGTTTTATTTGTCCAATAGACTACCCTGAGTGGGTATCCAAAATTGTCCCTATTGCTAAGCCCATTAAGGGGCATCAAAGTTTGCACATATTTTAGGGATCTCAAAAAAGCATGTATAAAAGATGATTTCCTACTTCCAAACATTGACATAATAGTTGATCTCATAGTAGGACATGAAATTTCATCACTCATGGATAAATTTTTAGGATAAAACCAAATCAAGATAGCTACAAAAGAACATAAAATAACTTTTATCACTCCATAGGTTACCTTTTGCTATCAAGTGATGACATTTGGTCTTTAAAATGTAGGAGCTACCTAGCAACAAGTAATGTAAGTAGTATTCCATGATTTGCTACATATCATCATGGAATTTTATGTCGATGCCCTTTTGGGAAAATAAAAGACAAGAGAAAAACACATTCAAGTACTTGAGAAAATATATGATCGCCTCAATCAATATCAAGTACAATTAAATCCTAAGAAATGTGTTTTTGGTGCCACCTTTGGAAATCTCTTAGGTTTCGTTGTGTCCAAACAAGAAATTGAGGTTGACTTAGCAAAGTTCAAAGCTATAATGGGCATGTCTCCTCCTAGGATGCTCAAACAATTGAAGAGTCTCCAAGGAAAATTGGAATCGATCTGAAAATTCATATCTCAGCTTGCAAATAAATGCCAACCATTTTCACACTTGCTTAGTAAAAATATTTTTTTCAATTGAATTTTCACTATCAAAAAGAATTTGAATAGCTCAAAGAATATTTGGCATTTCCTCTTGTGCTCATGCCACCAATTCTAGGAAAACTACTTCTATTTAAATATTAACAATAGTACTATTAGGGTCACCTTCATCACAACATGGCAATACTAGAAAATAAAAAATACATCTATTTCATTAGTCACACTTTAGTGGATTATGAGCTCAAATATACACCCATAAAACAAGCATGCCTTCTTGTCTTCATTACTTAGAAACTAAGACACTATATGCTCAATGCTAAAACACAACTCATTACTAAAATTGACCCACTCAAATATTTGCTATCTAAAGTAGCACTCAGTAGATGAATGTAAAAATTGGTGATGATACTAAGTGAATTTGAGATTGAGTAAGTAGACAAAAAAGTGATAAAAGGACAAGTAATAGTAGATCAACTTATTGAGGCACCTATAAAAGACAATCATCCACTCATAGCTAAATTTTTGGATGAAATAATATTATTAGTAAAAGATAAAATGCAATAAAAATTACAATTTTATGGTCCCCACACACAACATGGTTTAGGAGTGCATAGGCATCTTGTTCATTACCTTAGGGTGATTGCATTCCTAAAGAATATATTGGCTAGCCTTCCATGCATTCATAATATAGTTGAACATGAAGCACTAATCACATGATTAAAATGACTATTCAATGGAAAATCATAAAACTGCAAGTATATGGAGACTCCCAACTAGTTATCAAACAAGTCAATTTGATGAATAAAAAACCAAGGATGACAAACAACCTCCATACAAGAGAATGTAAACAAATTCAAGCAATATTTTTCTTAAATCTTGTTTGAATAGGTTCCTTGCTTGAATAATAAAGTTGTAGATGTCATGGCCACCATTGTGTCACTTCTAGACATGCCTCATAATAGTCATAAATGTGAGTTCTTGGTTGAACAATTATTGATTCCAGTATTTCACATCCCAGATTCAAAATTAGTATACAAAATTGTTGGTCCCAATTCCCCCTAGTATCAAGACATATAAATGTACCTACATGACAATACCCTCCCACCTAATCTTTTCAATACCCAACACAAAGCCTTCATTTGCATATCATTATGCTTCATGATCCTTAGTGATACCTTATATCAAAGAGGCTTCAATGGAACACTCCTTCGATGTTTAGAGAAAGAAGAAACCTAAATTGATTTACATGAAGTACATGAAGGTGTATGTGGTGCTCACTCTAGTGGATTTATCCTTGCAAAAAAGCTATTAAGGACAAGTTATTACTGACCAACAATGGAATAGGATGCACATCAACTTGTGAAGAAATGTTTACCATGTTATCAACACAATGATTTGATACATGCACCATCTCAAGAGTTGCAAATAATCACTACACCATGGCCATTTTCAAAAAGTGGACATGATCTCATTGGAAAAATCCATCTTTCCTCCTCTAATGGCCACAAATTCATCATAACAACCATTGAGTATTTTACAAAGTGGGTTGAGTCCATTTCCCTTATATCACTAACAAACAAACTACTAAATTCATCCTATTGGAAACTTGCAGCCATTTAAAGATAATTTCCACATAACCCAAAAGATAAATCTATGCAACTAAGTATTCATAATCCGCATGCAAGAGAATAAACAACATAACAATGAAAATAGGACACAAGATATACCCTGGGAAAACCCTTAAGAGGGAAAAACCCACCCTTCAAAAGCATCCATCTCTCATGTATTATTCAACAATAAAGATTACAATACATCTTTAGATTCTCTATAAACACCATTGAAGCATCAAGCCCTCTCCAAGAAATCCATGTGAACAAACATGTGACCACACACCCCATGCCATGCTTCAAACCCTCACAAATACTAACAAGAGCTAACATGCAAACTTACCAACCTAAACAACTACCATTGTGGTTGCTTTTATAGAAACAAGCTCTCACAAAACCACCAAGTGGTATTACACAAAACCAAGGCAGGTGCATAAAGATGGGTGGCCAACTTTTAAATTTTTTTTTTGAAAACTCATAATGCGAGCACATTATAATGTACTCGCATTATGGCTTGGTGTGTTGAGCCTGAGGCTCAGCCACAATGAACCCATAACGCAAGTGTGTTATAACATGAGCACATTATAATGTGGGCACATTATAATGCAAGCACGTTATGACATATTAAAAGCAAAAAAAAAAAAAAAATTGAATTCATTCTTGCACTTGACTGCATTTTTTTCCTTTCCCATGGCCAAAACACCAATTTTTTGTGCTCGCATTCTAGGAGGAGGTATTTTTCAAAATTCTTCATCAACGACTGCTATTTCATCGCCAAGATGTTGCCATGTCGAGGAGGAGGTCTGAGAGGTAAGAATTGTTTATTTTTTGTTTTAAATTTGTTTGTTTTAGGTTTTTTTTTATATTTATTTTTTGAATTTGTAGGAGATGTTAATCAACCTGCATACCCTCCTCAAAATATTCAAGAAGCACAACAACAACAAGAGGAAAAAAATCCTCAACAAGCACAACAACAACAACAAAATCCTCAAGTTAATCAACCACAACCTCAATCCCCTCCACCAATCCCTCAACATCCTCTTGGCACTCAGCAAAACTTAATGAGTGAAATTAAGATCAATAAAAAAAAATTGAGGATTTAATTAGGAGGTTGAATGATCCAAGTGGTTCAACCGTAGAAAGAATGACTTTGGAAACTTCACTGAATGAAATGTTAAAACATGTAGATTCAATCAACAAATAATCAACGAGTTAGCAGGATAGGAGGCAGGAAGCTAGGGCTTATTACCAAGATAAATTATTATATAAAGATGTAAAAAATTTAAAAATTACAAAATATGATTTGTGCTCATTATTCACTGACCCACATTCAAATGCAAATATTACCCTCAATGCAAAGAGGTTTCCTATTCATTGGTGCCACCACCAACATATTAGGAACTTTTTTTTGGGACAGGTGGTACATGGTTTTTGATTACCCACCATGTAACAATTTTGAAGTTCTGCATTATTTCTTTAGGAAACTATACTATGAGTTCATCTTGAACAAAATCCCAAATTATTTTGATATGAGGGACTTCCAGGGGAGAGGTGGGGGTTCAGCTCAAGATAGATCTAGTGCACAACAAGATCCTCCATGGCAAGGGAGATGACCTCTCGCTAGGCCGCCTTTTGAGCACATCATCCCTTCCATCACAAAGGAGAGTGCCAACATAGAGACTTTGCAAGCCATCAGCTCTTTGACCCAGAGTGTCATCCATCATGCCAAATCTATTCTACAGTGCCATCCAAGGGAGTCTTCGAGTGGTGGGCTTTGATCCCATTTGTGTCAATCTTGCATGGCAACTTGTTCATATGACCCCACCGACACTCAGGAGGCTACTACGCATGATCCATCTATAGCTATGGAGATGGCAAGGGCAACTGGCATTTTACATGAGGCCTATGGCATTGATACTCAGGTAAAAGTTAGCATGTACATTGAATTTAATTTATTAAATTTTGATTGTGAAATTCAAGATTAACTAATTTAGTTTTATGATTTTAATAAAATTGCAGTCACAATTTTGATATTGGATACATCAGCCCTACACCTGCTTATTTCTCCACTGCACCTACCATTGAGGTATGTAACTAGTAAACAATTATAAATTTATTACATGTTAATAGCATTGTTTTATGAATGATATTTTAATATGTGATTTTGGATGTTGAATAGGATAATATTGGAGGTTTCGAGGGAACACCTCCCAGTGCTAGTGGATTTAGTCAAACCTACACACAGGTAATAAAATAAAGAGTTTAACTAATGAATTGTACTTAATAGATTTGTGTATTTTATATTCATATCGTTGATTGTGTTGCATTGCACATCTTTCAAATCAAAGTATTACTTCACATTCCATAACTAATCACTAGATGTTGATAGATGACAAAATTTCAACTACAATATAGTTGTTTAGAAAGTCAACATAAGCAGTGATGCAATTACTTCACATAGCATACGTAATAAGTCTAGGAGCAGCTTCCAATTGCATTTGCTTGTCATGGCATTATATAAAACCACTTTTTACTGAAGAATCTTTTCAAATAGTTCTCTGCCTTATCTATGCTATGGATGCTTGGAAGGAATATATGAAAGAATAATAGTAAGTAATAGCATAGACAAGGAAATGAGTTGTTTGAAAAAGTTCCTCAAAGAAATGCGGTCTCATGGTGATGTACATCACCATGAGACCCAATTTCTTTGAGGCACTTTTTCAAACAACTCGTTGCCTTTTCTACGCTACCACATTTTCCAAACATGTCTACCAAAACATTTTATCAAATAGTTCATTTCCTCACTACTATGGCTAAAAGATTAAAAAGGGTGCTTTCCAACAAACTATAGATGCTTGGAAAAAATCTATCAAATCATAATAGTAAGCAATAGCATAGACAAGGCAGTTAGTAGTTTGAAAAAATGACTCAAAGAAATGCGGTCTCATGGTGATGGAATTCCATTCCATCACCATGAGACCACATTTCTTCAAGGAATTTCTTCAAACAACTCACCACCTTTTCTATGATACCACATTTTCCATATATGTGTGCCAAAGCATTTTATCAAACTACTCACTTCCTTGCTGCTATGGTTGAAAGTCTAAAATAGGTGCTTTCCAACAAACAATGGATAACTAGAAAATTTTCTATCAAAGCATAATAGTAAACAATAATACCATAGAGAAGGTAATGAACTGTTTGAAAAAATGCCTAAAGAAATGCGGTCTTATGGTGATGGAATTCCATGATGTGCATTTGTTTGTAATGGAATTCCATCACCATGAGACCCCATTTCTTTGAGGCATTTTTTCAAATAGTTCACTGTCTTCTCTATGCCACCACAACTATCGTACATTTCTACAAAAACATTTTATTAAACGGTTCACCAGCTTGCTGCTATGAGTAAAAGCCTAAAAACATGTGCTTTCGAACAAGATATGGATAGGGAAAATAGTAATCATGATAGTCATAAATATGTAGTTTAATAAGTACTAATTTTTTTTTCCATTATCTCATACATTATAAGTCATGACGTGGATCACTATTGTAGTTTTTATGATTGAATAACTTATTTTTTTATTTCCAGATGTTGCAAGCAGAAACACCTCTGAATGTTTAGATGTCAATGGAAATCGGTGTTTCATCAGCTATAGAATCCTTGATGGCTTTGATAGGGGAGGTATGAGGCAAATTGCTAAATTTCAATTTACATTCGTTGTTTTAGATGTTAGTGAAAAATCAAACCATTATTGATTTGTAGTTTAATTTCTATTTGGATGGTTTATATAGGGCTTCAACATGCCTCAACATGGGCATTTGAATATTTCCTTCATGGAGAGTGATCATCAGATAGTGGTAAGTGATCATTTTGTTAAATATATCATTTTTTAATGTAATTTATATATATAAATGTCTTTACTTATTATTGTAATAGATAAGACTTCGCCAAGAACTAAACACTAGGAGGAGCACCAGGAGCACTCTTCAACTACAGCATAAATGAGTGACAGACATATTTCCATCTGATCGACAAGAAAAGGGAAAGCGTTTATTTTGAGAGCATGGAGAGTGATGAATTTTGATTCCAAAGCCCTTACTTGTATGCCTATATGGCATTTTTGTACATATTTTGTATTGGATATATTTGACATTGTATGTCTATATGGCATTCTTGTAAGCTTATATGGCTATTTTGTACCTATATTTTATACTTATATCGACATATATTGATGTATGCCTACATGGATATTTGGTTAATACAAATCTTTTTTATCGATGGTGTCCATATTTGCATTATAAATCCATGGTTCAATAGATATGAGTTATGTGTATTCAAATGTATACTTTACAACTTACGTGTATAATTTGTGACTTACATGTTTTCATGCATATACCTTGTATTCATGCATATACTTTGTATTAATTTGCATATACTTCAAATCTTACATGTTTTTGAGTACTTGTGCTCCCCTTATTCACATGCACATGCTTGACTTATTCACATGTACACTTATTAATTGGTTAGCCCTAGCATTGATCAGCCTTGTCCTTTATGGTTTTTCTTGAATATTAATTGATTGATGCTAAACAACTTTATTAGTTGATGCTAAAAAACTTCAATATTTCTAGGAGGGTGATCCCACAATAGTGGTTTACAATTTTTGGCCAAACTCGACATTGAATTTTTTTTAACTAAATCTTCACATTCGGGCACCTATAGTGGCTAAACTGTGAGGAATTTGAAGATGATGAAAATTAGAGTCTCGTCACATTTTTTTGTAGATTCTAAAAAAAAAATTATTTTTTTTGGAATCAAATTGCACTTCTTTTAAATCTCCCACGAAAACTGGTTTTTTTCATAAAACAACATTTTTAAAAAGTGGTGCACACCGTATAACGCATAACTTTTTTTCCATGAAAGATAAAATTCTAATTCTTTCAAATTTATATTTTTAACTCCAATATCTAGTGCTTCCACTTAGATAGTTTTTTATTCAATATTTTTTCTTTAATCAAGTTTCAAAGTCAAACCAATTACAATTCAGACATAGACTGTATAACATGTGACTTTTTTTGTATATATTGAAATTCTTTTTTTTTGTTGGATCAAAGACTTCAATATTTGGTGCACTCATATTATTCAATTTTTTTTTATAATCTGCTATTTTTCACATGTGCAAAACAAAGACCTTCATTTTTGATGAAAAACCTATGTTTAATAAAACTAAAAAAACAAATACATAATAAAACCAAAACATATTAAAATTATATTCGTTGGATAGCTCATTCCGAGGTCTACCTGATTCCAATTGGATTTGTGAAGTCTCCTCCATTTTCATCCTCAACCTAGGCTTTGAAGGGAAAAAATTTTGGTTTTTTTGTGCCAGAGAGCAGGAAGGTGAGAAAAGGGGGGTTTGCTAGAACTAGGGGGGTTCTAGCAAACCCCCAAGGGTTTGAGCGAACCAAGGTTCAAGTGATCCAAGGTTCATTTGAACCCCCTTTCAAAAAGGGTTTTCATTATTTTTTTCATGGAATGGGGCCCACCTTGCATTTAACTGGTTCAGACGAACTAGGGTTCATTTGAAACCCAAAAACCAAAATTTTTGGTATGGGGTCATTTTTTGCCACTTTTCCTTCCTCACTCAAATTGTAAACCACTTTTTTGGGTTTACCGAGGAATGCTAGTAGAGTTACAAATTCCAAAATTGCACAAATTTAAAAGAAAAGATTAACTATAAATAAACATGTGTGAATGCTTAGCCTAGACCTACTTAAACATGAACAAAAAATCAAACATTAGTCATTAAACAAGTCATAAACTAGCATTCCCCATGAAATTCATTCAAACACAATGAACAAAAAAGTAAAATAAAACACCCAATAAAAGTTAATGAAATCTTATTCAAAATGCTAAACCAGCATCCCATGGGGGAATTTGTGCTACTTTGATGTGAAAAGTAGCCCTTTCCCAATCCCTTGACAAGCTTGATGATGAATGTGTGCTCCTTGATGAAAATTGTCAATAACCTAGCTATAGATGATGAAATCTATAAAAGCTTGGATGAAAATGTGGATGAACTTGCTGAAATCTATAGATAGTAACCTTGCATGAAGTTGTGGATACCCCAAATCAATAGAGAAGTCCTCTATTTATAGGAAAGAAAGATGGAAGAATGAGGAATAGGAAGAATATGAGATTAAACTTGAACCAATGGCATTGTGTCACTTGTCAACATGCTAAATAGGGAGAGTGGAGCACATTTTGAACAATGTGCATGTTAAATGTATGTAGGTGGAATTTGAAATTCAAAAGATGGCTTGTGCAAGAAGAGTTGTAAGAGGAGTTAATGCCATGTTGGCTCAAGAAAAGGACATGTAAGAGCCTTTAATGCCAAGTTGGAGGACAAAAGTCTTTTGGGAGGGAGATTTCATATTGGTGGAATATTCTAAGGATATGCCACATTTGAATGAAAATAGAAAAATTAATATGTGCAAGTTGCAAAATCTAGAGAAATGGAGGATTAGTGTTACGAGTTAATTAGGATTAATTAACTTAGATGAAGTTAGTTGATTTGAAATTTGATTTAGATATTTAGATTTATTTAAATCAAATGAGAAGATAGTGGAATTAATTAGTTGATAGGATTAATTAAGAATTTAATTAAATAAATTTGATTTATTCAATTAAATAAAGAACATTAGGATTCAACTAAATAAAATTGATTTATTTAGTTAAAAGAGGACATTAGGGTTTAATTAAATAAAATTGATTTATTTAATTAAAAGATGAAAATTGGGATTTAATTAAATAAAATTGATTTATTTGATTAAAAGAGGACATTGTGATTTAATTAAACAAAGTTGATTTATTTAATTAAAAGAGGAACATTAGGATTTAATTAAATAAAGTTGATTTATTTAATTAAAAGGGAAATATGGAGGAATTTAATGAATTTAATTAAATAAAAATTATTCAATTTTAATGGTTAGTATGGATGTGATAAAGGAAGAATTGGTGTTAGTGAATCAAGATCGAGTGCATGATATCGATCAAGATATTTTGAGCATCTACATTTTTCCCCTCTTTGAAGCAATGTACCTACTATGTTGGTTCAAAGAATAACCTTACCGAGATCAAAATTCATTTTTTTTATTTTTTTTTCGGATGCCCCATTGCTGCCCCAACAAGAAGAATTATGTTGGAATATTTCCCTCTTAAGAGATCGAGCGAAAAGTTTGATTTGAGGGTCGATCTTACGACAAAAAGGTCAATATGGATGTATAGATGGTTATGATGATGATGCAAATGAGATGGTTTTAAGATTCTTAGAATAACAAATATTTATTATCCTAAACAACTTAAATGGTAATGCAATGCATGTGAGATGGATGATGTTATGTATGAATATATAGGATGAGATAGATGATGATATGAATTCAATATGGATGCATGTCATGATAGCATGTTAGCATGAAAGAGGATAGCAAAAAGAGAGGGATCAACCCTTGATTTCAAGAAGATGCAGAAATCCAACAAGTTTATGAGTCATTGAGACTTTATTAGATATGATGATGAGAGATTGATGTTGTTTCACTTATCAGATATTGAGATTTTAAAAGAACTTACTTTCCTTATGTTTGATAACGCATATAGGTATGATGCATCAAGGTATAAAGAACTAGGATGGTGTTGTACCTAGTGTGATGGACTTTGACTTGACAATCAAATAGGAGTATCATTGTTCACACCTAGCATACAAAATCTTATTTAGAATGTAGTTTAGATATTTTAAACATCTCAGACCAAAACATAGAAAGGAAAGCCTTCCTATGTGGTCAACAAGGCACCTAAAACACCCTCCCTACAAACCAAACAAAACGTGCATGACCAAAGTTATATTACAAGAATATCTAACAAGCACAGTAGACAAAAGATAAATGATCGTTTCCCCATTCCTTTCTCTCTAAATCATTTTGATTAGACATCATCAAGAGGTCATTGCAATGAGCGCAATAAGATAAATTAACAAGAAAAATATCAAGTAAACAAACAAGCTAATGTTCTTCATACCCCAAGCCAAGACTAAACTATGGTGATGCCTGATGTTGATATCCATTGTAGGAAGGATGCATCCTAGGACATGATGTTATCGGATGATTGTGAGATTGACTAGATGTTAGGATATTGATACAAAGAGTTTACCAACTTGTTTACCTATTGGCCTAGACTTGAGACCCTGACGTTTTGAGTTCACAATTTCAATTTTCTATACTTGTTTCTAATTTTTGTACCAAAGGTTGGGGGTGACGATCGTTTATTATGAACACATGTTTATTGCGAGTGAAAGTGAGATGGGACGAATGGATTTTTTCAAATATGTGGATGTTTTTGGTGTTTTGAGATGTTTTTGGTGTTTTGGAATGTTTTGAGGTTGTTTTTGGTATTTTTGAGATACTTTACAAATGTTTTGATTTTCAAATTTTCTAATGCTTTTGTGTTTTATGAGATTTTATGAATGTTTTTAGATTTTGAGTTGAGGGCTCATCAAAGATTAGCCTTGCCTATGTTTAAGCTCAGAGATGATGTAGTTTGGATAACCATATTTTTGACATTTTTTAGTTTTTGACTTGTTTTTGGATTCTTTGATATGTTTTGGATGTTTTTGGATTTTCTTGGTTTTGACTATTTGGATATGGATATGTGTAATGATATCAGTGATCTGTGTAGACATCTAAATTTGATCACCCCCATACAATCAAATTCATGTCTTTATTCATCCATTTTGTTAATATTAATTTATTTAATTAATATTACACTTTTTGCCTAAAGTCCTTAAAGTATTTAGTTTAATAATTAAATGCTTTATCTTACACCTTTTTCCTCTCTAAATTAAATAAATACATGAATTTATTTAATTTAGTCATTTAACTTTTCTAATTAAATAAATTTAAAATTCTTCATTTTTCTCTCTCCTTGTCACATCCTCCATAATCCCTTTCTAATATAGATTGATTTAATTAATTCATGATTAGGATGTGCATCCTCTTAATCAAGAATTAATGTCAGATCCTCCTACATTTTCCACTTGCTTCTAATCTCTCATTAATTATCCTAATCATGTATTTGCACAACGTTAATCAAATTCATTAGCCACATTTAACATCCCTTTTTAGTCAACCTTTCATTTTATCATTCTTAGCATTGACCCTCTTTCCCATGTGAATTTTTAATTCACATTTACTTATTCTAGGTCCCTCTCTTCCCCATGTGAATTTTTAATTCACATTTTATCCTTCCAAGGCTTACCTTAACCCCATGCAACTTCGAGAACATTTGACTTGTCACCTCATCCACCCACCTTTTTTGAGACCCTCTCTTATCCACTAGAATCTCCCAAGCATGTGAATTTTTAATTCACATTTATTTCTCCAACCACTTTCTCATTTCCCATAGAGATTTTTGAGGAATTCCAAAATTTCTCAAATGTCACTTTCATTCTCACTTAGGGACAAGAAGTTCTTTTTTTAGGAAATCTTCTCATCCCCCAAGGTACTTGTCCTTTCTCCACATCATGTACCCTCCTTCCACCTCACTTACACATCATCTTAATCTAAGCCACTTCACGCTCCACATGTCAAGATGTGAGGGATTGTAAGTACTCAACTCACCATAGCCCTTCATCTTGGTCTTGGTGGCTAAATCTCAACCATTGAATTCTCTAGTGAATTCAAATTCCTCTATAAATACCCCTCTTCTAAGGCATTTTCAACACTTAGTCATTTTTTTCACCCTTATGCTATCAAATTGTCTACTCAATTTGCAAGCATTGTCTTAGCCATTTTCCAAGACACTTAACCATTTGTATTTGCATCCCATCATATTGTCAATCTTGCATTTGGTCATATCCATAGTTATCGAAGGAGCATACAAGTTTACATTCACAAGGGCCAACCAAGGAAAGGTATATCAATTTACAATCTTTATTTTATCTTATTTCTTTGTGTTATCATTCCTTAGGCTAATCTTTTGAGGTGTTCCTTGTGTTTTTGCATTTTCATTTTAGTTGTTTTGCATCATTAAAATAGTTAAAACTCAAGACTACACATTTTTGGCATGCCCGATGGGACACAAACGGGTTACTCTATTTTACATTTGTTGTTGTTGAGATTGTTTGTAGGTACAAGTTGCAGAGGGGTGACTACGCCCTCTTGATTACTACAGAGGGATGACTACACCCTCCTATACACTATGGAGGGGTGACTACGCCCTCCTGTACATTGTAGAGGGGAAATTGCGCCCTCTGGGTCACTGCAGAGGGGTGACTGCACCCTCTGGTTCACTACAGAAGTGAAACTACGCCCTTTGGTTCACTGCAGAGGGGCAACTGTGCCCTCTGGTTCACTGCAAAAGTGCAACTATGCCCTCTGGTTCACTGCAGAAGTGCAAATACGCCCTCCATTTGACTACAGAAGGGTGACCACGCCCCAATTTACACTTTGTTTTTAACATTTTACTACAAAGGGCAGACACACCCCTATTTTAATATTGTTTCTAACATTTTACTGCAGATGGGTGGACACGCCCCTATTTTAATATTGTTTCTAACATTTCACTGCAGAAGGGTAGACACACCCCTATTTTATTACTGTTTCTAACATTTTACTATAGTGGAGCAGATTTTCCCACCTAGTTACTGTAGTGGGGTGGATTTTCTCTCCTGGTTATTGCAGTGGGGTAGATACACCCCAAAACAACACATTTTGGGAGATAAAACAACCATTTTAGCTTAGTTTTTGCTCTAGTTTTTTGCTATTTTTCGATTCTAACCCCCTAACATTATTTGTTGCAAGGATATTGGTTTTTTTAATAACATTTTGCAGCATATTCTTGTGTAATTAAAAAAGAAAGAAGGATAAACAACTGATGTTTGCTTGCAGGGCCTTCTGTTTGCACAGATTTCCAAAGCTATCCTTTTTTTTTGTTAATCTAGGAACATAGTTTAATTAGGGGAAGTAATATTCCTTGTTCGTTGTGTCTATCTTTTTATGTTACTCAAAGGGGGAATTAGTTTGTTTTCACTTTCTCCTTGCACTTTGTGTGAGTCTGGGGAGTAGTTGGAAATGATTAGTGTCTTCATTCTAGTGGGACTTGCTTGGGGATTTCATCACCCCAAGGGATGATTCCAACCACGTGTACTGGCAATGTATATAAAGGGGGTAGAGTGAAAGTTGTAACTCAATCTAATCACATTGTAATTGGTGGAGCATCAAAGCTAGGGTGATACCTAGATAGACATAAAGAGTTGGTATGAGCCCTTCAGTATCTCACTGAGGTTCCCAACTCATGGTTGTGACAGGCTAGTGTTCATGGTTGTACATCATGTACCAAGAGTATATTGAGGACTCCCTAGACACCTTGTGCATCCTAGATAAATACCTTTATTAGCCATACCCTTAACACTAATCATATGATTGTGCTTGTTTGAAAGTGTTTTCTTGTGAGAAACTAGTAAACTTTTTAACAAATTGGCTTTATTGTTGTCATTTTAAGTCCTTTCCATAGTCATTTCCATCTAAACCAAGTCCCTATTCACTCCAGTGGGGTGAATTTTCCCTTCTATTTACTATAGTGGGGTGAATTTCCCCTTCTATTTACTGTAGTGGGGTGGATTTTCCCTCCTGTTTGCTATAGTGGGGTGAATTTTCCCTCCTATTTACTGTAGTGGGGCGAATTTTCCCTCCTTAATAGTCAAATTTTCCCTGTTTAGCTTCGTTTAGCCTCCAAACCTCCGTTTAATCATTCTAAACCTCTGTTTAATCATTCTAAACCTCTGTTTTGTCATTCTAAACCTCCGTTTAATCATTCCAAACCTCTTTTTAGCTTCCAAACCTCCGTTTAGTCATCCTAAATCTCTGTTTAATCATTCCAAACTTTTTTTATTCATCCCAAGCCTCCATACATTTATTCTCTCAATCTTCCCACTCGTTCTGAATATTTTGATAACTCATTTGGGAAGCCCATATCATCACCTAGTGAGCTTGTTTCACCAAAATCTTACCATTTGCTAACTTAATCCATATCATATAAACACCACTCATCATCAAACCACCTAAAATTTGTGTTAAAAGTTGTTATCCAAATTGACCTTAGTGCTTAAATTTGATTGTTATCCTTCATATCAATCATCAACTTTGACCCAAATCAATTCACTTCCATCTTGAGGTGAATTTAGTTTCGTAAGTTATCATCCTCAACCCAAATCAATCCATTTCTATCTTGAGGTGGATTTGGTGTCGTGATCATCCACATGATCAATCAACATTCTAGGTCACTAAGGGTGATTTTTTGACTGGGTTTAGGATCCCTTACATCTTCCATCATTTAATATTATCCAATCACACCTATCCAATCACTCGATCTATTCTATCCAATCATCTAATCATCCAATCAAACCAATCACACCTATCCAATTATCTAATCAATCCAATCACATCCATTCAATCAAAAACATCCAATCAATCACAACTATCCAACCAACTTCATTCAATCATCTAATCTATCAAATCAAACCAATCCAGTCCTCTAATCGAATTCATCCAATAATCTAATCCAATCTTTATCCAATCACACAATCATCTAATCATTACCCCCATATTTAACCTAGTCTTGTCTTTTTATGCCCGTTCAAACTCGGTCACAAACTAAGAAACAAATGGCACAACAAGGTCAAGGTTCCCAACTGAGTACCTCTCAAGATCCTAACAACATGGAAAATTCCCCTCAAGATCCTAACAACATTGTAAATGCTCCTCAAGATCCCCATAATGGTACTTCATCACAATCCAACACTGAAGAACAAAACAACTCACCACCTAGTGAAGAGAGCATGGTCAATCAACCTGAACTCACACTTGAGGAACATTTTAGTAATCTCACCATTGCACGAATGACAAATCATCTCCTCGAACAACATAGGGAACAAATTTTGGCCCACCTAATTGAGAAAGGTATCAAACCCCCATCAAGTGTTGACCTATCCAAATATGACAATTCCACACCCAACATATCTAGAAGTTCCCAAAACGCACTCGATGATTCAAACATCCCCAATATGCCTCCAGTAGAGGGTTGGTATCAACCTGAATTTCGAAATTTCATCCTCTACCATGTAAAAAATCCTCCACATGCCCCAATTTCAGTCATAAGTTCTTCCCAAACACCTAACCCTAATGACCCTTTCACATATGGTATGCCGCAAAACACTTCGCAACATCCTCCATTAATGTTGATTGCACAACCCCTTCCAAATCCACCTCAATTAAATGTTGGAGGCAACCCTTTCACCCCCTTGCCTCCACAAGGTACATCCAAACCCAATGTCCCCGCTATCACTCAACAACCTCCTTTATAGAACTTCTCTATCACACCACAACCACCTCATCAACAAAAACCATTGCATAATCCTCTAGTTTCATCACAACAACCACCCCACCAATCACAAGGAATCCATCTCGACCTCCAGTCTCAACCATATCCCCATTCCTTGCATCTATTTTATGTCCACAAATTCAACCAACACAACATTCCATCTCGACCCATGCAACAATCAACAATACACCAGCAAACCCCCCAACACTATTTTTATCATAACCAACAATAGTTCCATCAACAACCACCCTACGCATCCTCACAACAATCACATTAGTACCCCCAGTACTAGTAAACTAATCCACAACACTTCATTCATGCTCCTCAGCATTATGCCACCTATAATTACCAAGCCAATCTATACTCCACCTCACAATAGCAATCTTCGTACCAACAAAAACCCCTGACACATTAGTAGGGGACACCATCCTCTCATTATCAAAATCCATATATTAACGTTCACACGGTATCACAACAAGATCCTCTACTGTCTTACCATCCATACCCATCCAACCCATCTACCTTGACTACACCACCAGTCAATGCGAATCTATTAGAAATCAAAGTTGCTTTGAAAGATCTCCAAGCCGAGACTAGTAAGAAATCCTTTAAATTCAAAGATATATGTCCCTATCTGTTTGACCCATCCATCTCATTAATTCGCTTCTCGAAACACTTCGAGATACCAAAGTTTGATAGATACAATGGAAATGAAGATCCTAAGGGCCACTTGCAAGAGTTTTACTCCCAGTGCCAGGAAGTTATACACAACGAAAACTACCTCTTGTGTTTGTTTCCACGGAGCCGGACAGACAACGTCCTAGAATGGTTCACGAGTATGGAACGAGGATCCATCAAATCCTTTGCGAATCTTTCAGAAAAAAATTGTTTCTTATCCTTCAATTTGGAGGACACTAATACCTTGGATCTCCTCAAAGAGAAGCAACGTGAAGGAAAAACATTTGCTAGCTACCTTCAAAGGTGGCATGCACTAGCAAGCTGAATGAAAACCCCTCTCAAAGAGGACATGGTCACCCTCTTTGTTGAAAACTCATAAGCTGACATGGCCCATAATTTCAAACTCCATTATGTCACCCCTTTTGTTGAGGTAGTGGAGAAAGGACCCATCCTTGAATGAGCCCTTATTGCTAAGGGACATATCAAGATACACAACCATGACAAAGAGAGACCATCTAGAGATAAGTCACGCTATTGGAACAAGAACAAGAATTTTGTGAATGATAGTGTCACCGACACTAAACAAGTTGAGGTGGCCAATACATCCCAGAGGTAACAACCATCTATACCTAATTCCATATCCATTCCATATGGGGAATCTCGTCCTCCTCAACAATCGAACTAGAACAGTCAAGGGAATGGAAAATGCCAGTATACTCAATTAGGAGAATCCTTGAGTGTCATCTTCAATAAGTTGTTACAGGTCAACTATCCAATCACATACCCTGTCACCAAACCACTTGATGAATCTAAGCCTAAACCAGCCTGGTTTAGGGAGAATGAATATTGTGAATTCCATAATATTAAGGGGCACACTCTCAATAAGTTTCAAGGTCTCAAAAACTATGTCTAAGATCTTATCGATCAAGGAGATATCAAAGTTGACACCAGTAAAGCTTCATCATCCAATGCTCGATTGCAGATATATCAAAACACCTTCCCTAACCATAATCAAGGCGCAAGCACCTCCAACAACAATCCCCAAGACAACACAAATAACATAAGCTATAAGAATGTACCCCTCAATTATGATGGAATTGTCCATTACATTGAACATGTAGAACCTCGTGTGTCTATGATATATGTTAAAGCTAAAGATCCCCAATGTGTTGTTGCTACCCGACGATCCCACATTACTATCCCTACAACCTCCACACCTGCCCAGCCAAATCATGTACACTCTCACTACAACATTCTTGATCACTTAGGAAAGACAGGCCCTGCTCAGATCTTAATCTTAGATCTGCTTAAGTATTCTCCTGTACATCAGGAAATACTCAACAAAGCTTTATAGGAAACTCACGTACCTAACAACATCAATCCCACATGGTTCCAAGCTTTAGTAGGACACCTGGCTTTATCTTATCAACTACACTTCAGCTAGAATGACATGCCAAATATTGATGCCAATCACAACCATCCCTTACACATCAAAGTCCTGGTTACTTGTCACATAATAAAAAGGGTCCTGGTAGATAATGGCTCTGCACTCAATCTATGCACTCTGAAGTTCATAAAATAAGTAGTGTATACTCAAGCAGATTTGAGTAATCAAATCATCACGATCAAGGCTTATGATAATGCAGAAAAAAAATTCTGAGGGGATTATCAGTCTTCCTATCTAGGTTGGACCTATAGTTCAGTACACTACCTATCATTTCCTTAATCTGGACTTACCATATAATCTCCTTCTTGACCGCCCATGGCTCCATGCCATGCAAGCCATCCCCTCCATGTACCATCAATGCCTAAAGTTCTCGGTTAATGGACAAGAGATCACCATTTATACCAACCCACAACCATTTGAATACGGTCGCGCTCTAGAAGCATCATTTCCTCATTTACATTATTGTCCTAGGTTCGAAATGGGAGCATCTCAATCATCATCCTTCAATCCATATTTCACTATGACAACCACTCCATCTCCCGCCACCAATCCTACCATTACCAAAGTCCAAATCATTGAAAATGGGTGTGGTGAATATGAAATGCACACAACTCTAAATGTGGCAACCATGCCACCGTCACCACACACATACGACTAACCTTCGCAATCTACACTTAAAGAAGACAAGACCATCACCTTTAGTGCTAAAAAAAATCCCACTACCACTTTCTGGTCTCCTAGTTTAAAGATAGATGCATTAGAATAGGATATTATTCAATGGGTATACCATGAAGAACCCCAACCAAATCCTCCTCTAAAGGAATACTTTCAGGAAGTATACCCTTGGTCAGCTAAGTTCACAGAAAATCATAACTACCAAGGCGAGGGCCTAGGTAAGGAAGAACAGGGATAGTTGCAACCAATTGATGTACCAAATCTTCCGTGGAGTATAGACCTCAAATATGATAAAAAGAAAAAAGGCCCCACAACATCATCTAATACCTCCAATAGTGTTATTATGGATGATGGTCCCTTGGAAGACATACCCAAGGAAGAATCCATCATACATGTGTACGATGATGTTGATCACACAGACCTGTCATCCATGTTTGACTGTTTATCTGTCTTTACCATCAGCCTTTCTCTTCGCCATCCCGAACTCATTGATTGGGACCTACATGATAGCACACCCACCAATGTCTCCCTGGATACATATGTCAACCTCATGGGATTGAGGGAGGATGAATGATCCAGTCGCAAAAATAAAAAACAAGAAAAATAAAAAATGCTCATCTAGTGAAAACCTCCCCAAGGCACTTCCTGACCTAGAAAAAGTAAAAATAAACGATGCATCCGATAGTGAAAACCATGAAGAGGTGTTGGAGGATGGAGATGTTCATCTTCCCCTTGTGGGAACTCAATTATCCACACGATCATCCATCATAATTGAATAAACTCAAGAAGTTAACATGGGTACTGCTCAAAACCCTAAGATCGCCTATGTAGCCAAATCACTATCAGAGCAAGAATATTCAGTCATTGTTCAGCTAATTCAAGATGGTATCATTAACTTTGCTTGGTCATACTCAAACATGTCAGGGTTAGATCCAAATTTGGTAGTACACCATCTAGATGTACATCTTGATGCCAAGCCAGTCAAACAAAAACTTTGCAAGATGCATCCATAGGTTGCCTTTCTAGTCAAGAAACAATTAGAGAAGTTGTTGGAGGCCCAGTTCATAAGACCCGTTGACTATTCTGAATGGATCTCCAGTGTCATTCCAGTAGCCAAACCAAATGGAAATGTCAAAGTATGTGCCGACTTCAGAGATCTTAACAAAGCATGTCCAAAGGATGATTTCCCTTTACCAAACATTAACATGTTGGTAGACTTAACAACATGACATGAAATGTTATCCCTCATGGATGCCTTTTTTGGATATAATCAGATTAGAATTGCACCTAAATACCAACACAAGACCACTTTTACAACACCTTGGGGTACCTTTTGCTATAATGTTATACCCTTTGGTGTTAAGAATGCAAGGGCAACATATCAATGGGAAATGAATCTTATCTTCCATGACCTCATCCACATCATTATGGAAGATTATGTGGATGATTTGCTAGGGAAATCCAGAACTAGAGTTGAACACCCTATAGTCCTATGGAAGATCTTCAAGTGCTTAGAACACTACAAATTGTGCTTAAATCCAAAAAAGTGTGTGTTTAGGGTAATGTTAGGAAAATTGTTGGGATTCATTATCTCTAGAAGAGGTATCGAAGTAGATCCAACAAAATTCAAAGAAATCATGGATATGCCTCCACCCTGTAATCTAAAACAATTAAGAAGTCTTCAAGGAAAGTTGTAGTCCATAAGAAGGTTTATAGCCCAGCTAGCTGATAAATATCAACCATTTACACATCTATTGAAGAAGAATACATCTTTCAAATGAGATCATGTATGTCAGCAAGGGTTTGATAAGATCAAAGAATATCTAGCCCATCCTCCTATTCTTATGCCTTTGATTCCTGGGAAACTACTTCTATTATACATCTTCACCACTTCAGTAGCACTGGGGGCATTATTGACACAACATGATGAATCAGCCAGAGAATGAGCAATTTACTACATCAGTTGAACCCTAGTTGGTTATGAGCTTAATTATTCTTCAATAGAGAAAGCTTGTCTAGACTTCATTTTCTATTCCCAAAAACTCAGACACTATATGCTCACTCACCTTGTGAAGTTAATCGCAAAAGTAGATCCACTCAAGTATCTTCTATCCAGAACAATCCTGACTGGGTGGATGGCTAAATGGGTCATGTTGCTAAGTGAATTCGACATAGAGTATGTAGATTGAAAATATATCAAGGGATAGATAATAGCCAATTAATTAGCTAATGCTCCTCTAGTTGATGCACTTCCATTGATCACGGAGTTTCTTGATGAAGAAGTCCTTTCAGTCACTGAAGCAACCATGTGGACATTATACTTTGACGGGTCATACACACATAATGGATCGGGGACAGGCATACTATGTGTTACTCCTCAAGGTGATTACATCCCAAAGTTATTCAGAATAACTTTTCCATGCACTAACAACATAGTTGAGTACGAAGCTCTCCTTACTGGCCTGAGAATTGCAATTAAATGGAATATCACCCAATTGAGAGTTTTTGGTGATTCTCAACTAATCATTAAGCAAGTTAATGATGAATTCTTAACAAAATATGACAAGTTGTTACCCTACAAATGCATGGTGGATGACTTCAAGAACTATTTCACCTTCATACAATTTGACCAAATTCCTAGGATACAGAACAAATTAGTTGATGCTATGGCTACTATTGGCTCCCTAATTGACATGCCTAAAGATCGAATAGAATGAAAATTCCTTGTGTAAATTTTAATCCTAGCATATGATATTTCTAAGATTGACATGGTGTGTGACATTGTAGGTCCCACTTCCCCATGGTATCAAAAAATATATACTTATCTACATGATATTATTCTACCCCCAAACCTCACATGAAACCAACAAAAATCCTTTATTCAACGTTCAGTTCAATACATTATCGTTGTTGATATGCTTTATCATCATGGGTATGATGGAACCCTCCTTAGGTGTCTGGATGAGACCGAAGCCCATACTACACTAATGGAGTTCCATAGTGGTGTTTGTAGGGCCCATTCAAATGGTATGGCCTTGGCCCAAAGGATTCTCTGAGCTAGAAATTATTGGCCTACATTAGAGCATGATGCTTGTGAATTCGTGAAGAAATTCCTTCCCTGCTAGCAACATGTAGATTTGATTCATGCTCTGGCACAAGACCTTTAGCCTCTTCTAGCACCATGGCCCTTCTCTCAATGTGGTTTCGACTTGATTGGAAAGATTTACCCACCATCTTTCGATGGCCATACATTCATAATTACTGCCACTGAGTACTTCACCAAATAGGTGGAAGCAATGCCACTCTCACAAATCATCGGTACTCAAATTTCAAAACTCATCCTTTACCATATTCTTTGCAAATATGGTATTCCATCCACCATCCTCTCTAATAATGGAAATCCTTTTAAAAACCAGGCCATGAAACACCTCTGTGACACCTTTCATATCCAACATCGTTGATCAACACCTTATTACCCCTAGTGTAATGGTCAGACAAAAGCTACCAACAAGACCCTTATCTACATCCTCAAAAAGGTTGACAATAACACTAGCTGAGATTGGCACCTCCATATTCATCCTACTCTCTGGGCGTATCACACCTCCATCCATACCCCTACAGGCCCCACCCCCTATTCTTTAGTATATGATGTCGAAGCTATCTTTCCAATCGAAGTTGACCTCCCATCACTGTGGATTTCTCTGAAGAACCTTATCAACAAGGAGGATGCTTGTGTCTTACGACTTGCACAGCTAGAGTTACTTGATGAAAGACGAATCAAAGCCTATGATCATATGCAAACTTACCAAAACTACCTCAAGCATAATTTCAATAAGAAGGTTTTCCCTCGACGGTTCCAAATTGGTGATCTTGTCCTTAAAGAGAACCAACATACTTAGCAGGACCATAATAAGAAAGGAAAATTTGAAGCAAACTAGTTGGGTCCTTATATCATAACTGCTAAATATGGATCTGGGGCATATAGACTTGCTACCCTTGAAGGAGAGCCCCTCAAAGATCCTATCAATATGATGCATCTAAATAGGTTCTACACCTAAGTCCGCTTGGTAACCCTACCCACAAAACTCAAAAAAAAAAAATCCAAAATAGTAAAGAGAAATAATTCATCCTAGGGTGAAAACCACCCCTGGTGGCACCTTGGATAAGTACATATGGTGAAAACCTAATCATAAACACCATTTTTAGGGCGCTTAATCACTATCTACCTTGCGTCCTAGTTATTTTATGACTTCATCCACCATATCCTAACATCCTCTCCTATCCCATCCTCAGTCGCTTGGTATATATCTTGGTTGAGCATTGGACGACCCACATTGGCTATCCATCATATCCTAATCTGATCTTATGGAATTTGGCCATTCATCAGTTAGTTTGTGTTATCATCTAGGAACATCCATCGTGTCAATCTCACCTAGTTTCCATCTTGTCTTCTTGGTCTTCTTGGTCCTTGTCGAACTACGTTGCCCTTGTGCTTTCATGTAGGCAAGGTTGATCATTTGATCCTCCCCCAAGGCATTTGTGTGTCATTTTTTGTGTTATTCATCATTGGTCGCCATTGTCTTCTTTCCACCTTATCCACAGCATTTTCAAGAACTACGAGGGCTCTACGCTTTCACATAGGTAAGGCTAATCTATGATCAACCCCCGAGCCCCTAGGTCTGTAGGGTGTGTCAGTCTCATATTTGGTGTCTTATGTTGTGTCATCAAACTATGCCCTTATCTAGCTGGTTCTTCACAAATGACAACCACATATAGCAGGAGATTCAATTGATTTTGAGCATCCCGTGTCATAACAATCTTTTAGTTTAGTATCCATCATCTTTGGTCTCAATAGGATACATCCTTCCTAACGGACCTCATCAACCCCATCCATCCTCTAGATACTATGGCAAAGGAAGTTTGAAATTTGATTGTGATATTTTAATGCTTTTGGTTTTTTTTTTATCATTTGAACTCCCTATTACAATTAGTTAAGGCCGCCATAATCTATCATATTATGGTATGTTTTGGCTAATTCAGACAAGGGCATATCTTGATCTTTTATTGTTGTTGTATGTTGGGTTGCCATGTGGTATCCACCAAGACCCATGTGATCTTGTGTTACATTGGGGCATCCCTTTCTGCTTGTGGTTATCCCAATTCTTGGCCCGACCAAAGTCTTTATCACTTTGGGGTGTTGGGATAGCCTTCTTGTTTGTGTTTGTTTCATGCATTAGATGCTAACTCGTCTTGGTTGTCTATACCTTGGCACTTGGTGTCTTATACTATAGAAAAAATCAGTGCTCCGAAGATGGCAAATCATATTAGGATTTCATTTCATAATCATTACTGTTGCATTGCATTCACCCTATGATTTTGGTTGTGCAAATACTTTACCTCTTTTCTCCCATTCTTCTTAGGATACTAAGGGTTATTAATAGGTGCCAAATTACACCCATTTTCCACTTTCACTACACATACATCTCCCCCCTTTTTATCATGTAAGTCCCTATTGATGCTTATGATCATGTGTTATTACCTTTCATAATTTACTATTCACATTATTAATTCATTACATCTTTAAATCCATTACAAGTGCATTATCATTTTTAAATCCACACATATTAGGTTCATTCTACTGTTCATACATACATCACCACCTACATCACAAAGTGTTAGATTCATAATACATCACATCATGCATGTATATAAAATTCATATAAGCATCCACACATAAACATCCACATAAGCCATCATAGATAAAACATATGCATATATCAAATCATCCATCCAACGCATGAACATGGTGTCAATAAGGGCTGATATGTATACATATAAATATATCAAAATCCAAAATTCCATCATAGAATGATGTCTATCGACAACATCAAAATACATGTCCATCATATACAATATCATAAGATGAAATATCAGTACAAGGCTCTAAAAATAACCGTTGTCACTCTGAACTATCCATCCACCCTGCACCTGTCAAAAACTTAGTAGCATGTCATCTACCGAATGGGCTACCCACATTTGATCTCTGAGGAGAATCAGGTACTGACGTCATGCCTAGTGAAACCCTTTGTGACTCACTGAAACCTTAGTTCCACGTCCCCAGCATCTGGGATGGCATTGGCATCAGTCGTGTTTTCCGAACATACTGAAATATTTGTTGTGTTGGATCTAGAACTGCATGATGCTACGCGACCATCTAAAATCCTACCTCCCTCACATTCTCCTCTCGCTCAGTAACCTGGACCCAAGCGGAGTTCCGATCCTAACGATACCTATCCCAATCTCTAGTGATCACTCTCCTCTCCTGCTCCTAGGCCTCCTGGGATAGTCGTAACTGTACCATCTCTTCCTGAACCCAATCTCTCATCTCCTCGGCAACCACTGCCCTAGCCATTGTTGCATCCCTCTCCCTCTATAACCCCTGTATGTCTGCCCCTATCACATTGTCAACCTATACTGACTATAACTGAGCCACTACTGCATCTTTCTCTCCCTATAGCATCTGCCTCTACACCTTTGTAGCATCTCTCTCCCTCTATGCGGCATTTGATCGAATCATCGTTGCATCCTTGTCTCTGTGTAGCTCTTGTAATCTCAAATCTAATGCATCTCACTCTCTCTGCAATGTCGATACCTTTGAAACTGCCTCCTCTCTCCTCCTCTGAAGAGACTGTGTTTGTGCCTCTGCCACCTCCCTCTCACTCTGCAACACCACACCTGTGCCTGGGCTACATCCCTCTCTACCTCCATGGCCTACACCCATGCCAGTGCTGCATCTCTCTCTACCTGTGCCATGTGTATCTGACCCCTCATCTCCTCTAGCTACTTCCTAGTGTCTATTGGACCCTAATCTATTGGCTCCCCCCAGCCTGTAATATAACAACCTTTGCCTATAATTTGTCGCAGTCCCAACTCGTAGTAGCCAACTCATCTCGTACCCCCTGTATTTCATCCCATAGTCCATCTCTCTCCCTCTCCACCACCGCTACCTATGTAAATAGGTGGTCAACAATAAATCCATAATCTCTCTGACCCATTGTATGTACCCTTGCTAGCTCGGCCCTAAGTCTGATCACCTCAGCCTCAGCTATCCTCAACCTCTGTTCTATAATCTAAAACCTCTCCTCAGTGCCTCTCAGCTGAGTAGTAGGATCCTCTAATGCCACATAATGAACCACAACCAACAACTCTACCTCCAACACCTTCACATCTGGCCTGTCTACATCCATGGCATCCCCATCACTCCTGCACTCCTACTCCTGTCATGCCCTACATAATACTCAAATCCTTAGTAGTTGTCCATGCCTTCCCACTCTCATTTGTCATCATGTAAATCCTACCTCCCCTGTTGGTGCCTCTCTCTCTCCCATCACCTCCACCTCATCTATCTGCCCGTCCTCGCTCTCCCTCTATCGTCTCCATGACTGCATCCTCCTCTGTGAGTTCCTCTGCTATCCTACTGTCGTTGCCTCTCTCTTAGGCTCCACCCTCGCATCTCCCTTAGGCTCCACCCTCACCTCTCTCTCAGACTCCATCCTCTCCTCCCTAGCCTACATCTTGGCCCCCTCATGCTGTTGATCGGCCCCAATCTCCCTTTGGCCTCTCCTATAATTCCTCCTCCTCCTAATTGCTACCGCCCTACATCTTCACGCAGTTCCACATGCACGTGACTGAAGAAAATGGAGACTAGATAGTGAAGATCATCAAAAAATTCTACATGTTATTGAATAGCGAGCTGAACCAAAATCTTTGACTTAGATTATATCCATGATTTT
This sequence comes from Sequoia sempervirens, assembly GCA_007258455.2. NCBI lineage: Eukaryota > Viridiplantae > Streptophyta > Pinopsida > Cupressales > Cupressaceae > Sequoia > Sequoia sempervirens. The sequence goes on from VDFB02066227.1 coordinate 140,925, forward strand.
CAAGTTCACTTGTAACCCTATACATGTTCAAGTGAGAACTTATAGTAACTTGTACATAGTTGTAAATCATTTTGCATAAATTACAATTATATGTACATATTTGTTCCGTGGAATTCTTAAGATCAAGAATCTTTGATAGCATCATCTCTCACATTTAATTATATACAACTTATATTTATTTCATGGAATTCTTAAGTTCAAGAATCTTATATACAACTTATATTTGTTCCATCGAATTGTTCCATGGAAAATTATGCAATTATATACAACTTATATTTGTTTCATAAAATTCTTAAGTTCAAGAATCTTATATACAATTATATATACAACTTATATTTGTTCCATCAAATTGTTCCATGGGCAATTATGTAAATTTTAAAATTAAGTATTATCTAATTATAAAATTATTGCACACATATTTAAAACATAAATCAATGTACCCTGAGCTCCCTCTCTCCCCTCTACCCTTAACCCTTAAACCCTAAACCCTTGTACCCCTCCTACTCTCTCCTCTCTCCCTCCTCTAATTCTTTTATCTCTCCGCCCACTCTCTCTCTGCTTCCTAGTTTCTACCTCCTGAGTACCCACTCTTCGGCTCTCTCTCTCTCTCTCTCTCTCTCTCTCTCTCTCTCACACACACACACACACACACACACACACACACACACACACCTTATCTCTAGATCCCTCTACTCCTCTACCTTTAACCCTCTTTAACCCTTAAACCCTCTTATATCTCTCTCTATCTCCCACTCACTCACTAATTCTATCTTGAGCTCCCTCTCTCCCCTCTACCCTTAACTGTTAAACCCTAAACCCTTGTACCCCCTACCCTTTATCTCTCTTCCACTCCCCCCTCTCTCTCTCAAGTCTCTCCCTCCTAGATCCACTCTTCATCTCTCTCTCTCTCTCTCTCTCTCTCTCTAGATCCCCTCTACCCTCTACCTTTAAGCCTTTAAGCCTTAAACCCTCTCTCTCTCACTCACTCACTAATTCTATCTTGAGCTCCCCTCTACCCTTGACCCTTAAACCCTAAAGACTTCTACCCTCTACGCTTTATCTCTCTTCTACTTCCCCTCTCTCTCAAGTCTCTCCCTCCTGCCCTCTCTCCCTCTATCCCCCTACCCTAACCCTTGACCCTTAAACCCTAAAGACTTCTACCCTCTACACTTTATCTCTCTTCCACTTCCCCTCTCTCTCAAGTCTCTCCCTCCTACCCTCTCCCTCTCTCCCCCCTCTTAAACCCTAAACCCTTGTACCCCCTACCCTTTATCTATATCTCCCACTCTCTCTCAAGTCTCTCCCTTCTACCCTCTCCTCTCTCCCCTCTACCCTCTACCCTCAAGCCTTAAACCCTTAAACCTCTCTCACTCACTCCTTCTGTCTCGAGCTCCCCTATAGCCTTAAAAACCCTTAAACCCCTCTCTCTATTTCTCACTCACTCACTAATTCTATCTCGAGCTCCCCTCTCCCCCACCCTTAACCCTTAAACCCTAAACCCTTGTACCCCCTACCCTTTATCTCTCTCTCCCACTCTCTCTCTCTCAAGTTTCTCCCTCCTATCCCTCTCCCCTCTCCCCCACTCTTAACCCTTAAACCCTAAACCCTTGTGCCCCCCTACCCTTTTATCTCTCCCACTTCCCCTCTCTCTCTCAAGTCTCTCCCTCCCCCCTCTCCCCTCTCCCCTCTACTTTTTAATTAAATACTTTTTATTATAATAATAACAATTATGTTATAATAATAATATATAATTAATAATAATTATATATTATTATTATAATATATTGTTATAATAAGTATATTATATATTATAATAGAAAAAGAATAAAATACAACTATTAAAAACCAAAAAAACAAAAAAAAACAAATTGAAAAAAAATGGGGAAAACAAAGATCCATGTCAAGGGGTTTGGTCGAACCAACTTTCCAGGTTCGACCGAACCCCTCTAGTACACATTTTTTTATTGTATTTTAAAGTGGTTCGGTCGAACATACCGAACATATGTTTGACAAAACATATTTTATTGGTTCGGCCGAACAGTGGTTTGCCCGAACCACCCTTTTTCACCTTCACCCTTCGAGGCACCAAAATTGTCCAGAATTTTGCACTTCAAAGCTCGATTTGAAAATGAAAATGGAGGATATTTCACAAACCCAACTAGTATCAAGTAGCCATCAAAATGAATTATCCAATGAATATAATTTTAATATGTTTTGGTTTTATTATCTATTTGTTTTTTAAGTTTTATTAAATATAGGTTTCTCACCGAAAATGAAGTTCTCTATTCTGCACATCTGGAAAAATAGAAAATTACCAAAAAAAAAAAATTGAAAAATATGAGTGCACCAGATATTGGAGTCCTTCATCCAACAAAAAATCAGCTGCCTTTGTCTAGGAAAAAGCCTTCCCCTTTGTGCAATCTGTCAACGCTACACTTACTCCACTAAAATTCTTGATAAATCTCTTATAAAAATTTACTAAGCCATAGAAGCTTCTCACCTCAGTAATGCTTTGAGGAGTAGGCCATTCAAGAATAGCCTTGACCTTTCCTGGATCCATGCTCAAGCCATCTGATGAAATAACATTGCCCAAAAATACCAACTTGTCTTTGCAAAATTCACTCTTTTCATTATTGATAAATAACCTTTATGTTCTAAGTATGTCAAGTACTATCCTCAAATGTTCTACATGCTCCCTCAAGGATTTACTAAAGATTAAGATATCATCAAAATAAACTATCACAAATTTCCCAATATGCGATCTAAATACCTAATTCATTGTTCGCATAAAGGTAGCTGGTGCATTGGATAGCCCAAATGGCATCACCACCCACTCAAATAACCCATCTTGGGTTTTGAAAGCTGTCTTCCACTCATCACCTTCCCGAATTCGAATTTGATGATAACCACTTCTAAGGTTAATTTTGGAGAAGATCTTAGCACCTGACAAACAATCTAGTAAGTCATCCATTCTAGGTAATGGATAACAATACTTCACAATGATTTTGTTAATGGCTTGGGAATCCATACAAAGTCTCCACTTCCCTCCCTTCTTAGGGGAGAGTAGAGCAGGTGTGGCACAAGGACTCATACTTTCTCTCATGAATCCTTTCTCCATTAATTCAGTGATTTGTCTTCTCATTTCCTCATTCTCTAAAGGAGTCATTCTATAAGCTGCTTGATTTGGAAGTTTAGCACCAAGAATTAGATCAATTTGGTGAGTAATGCCTCTAAAGGGAGGCAAACCAGTTGGTAGGTCACTTGTCATCAAGTCTGAATATTGTTGTAGCAATTCTTGTACTTCCAAAGGAATTATTTGTTGATCTGATTTATCCTTGCTCTATGGGTACAACAGATAACATATCTCTCCCTTAGACTCTCTTAAAAACTCTTTCCACCTTGTTGTAGATAGTGAAAAAGCTGTTATTTTTGCTGATCCTCCTTTCTTAAAAGGCTTCAAAATATGGAGTTTTCCCCCATGTTGTATCTCATAAGTATTTTCTCTACCATGATGGATTACACCTCTATCATATAGCCAAGGCCTCCCTAATAACAAGTGACAAGCATCCATTGGCACTACATCACACAACACCTTATCCTCGTATGGGCCAATTTTGAATTCAACTAAGCAAGACTGGTTCACAAGCACACTATGATCCTTCTTTAGCCATGAAATTTTATAAGGATTTGGTTTGGTCATGCAAGAAAGATTTAATTTTTGTACCATTTTTGTACTTACCAAGTTATTCGTAGACCCTCCATCAACAATCACCTTGCACACTTTATCTTTGCACTTGCATTGTGTTCGAAAGACACTATTTCTCCTTCAATCAGCTTGGGTGTTTTCTTTGTCCCCAGCCACCATGGTCCTTCTCAACATCAAACTCTCTCCTATCTCTGCTTCCACTTCTTCTACTATGGGCTTTTCTCCTTCTTCTTGAGTCATTATAGCTCTTTTGGGGTTTTGAGGGCAATCTACAGCTCTATGAGCTTCACTGCAAATATAGCACCTCAAAGGTTTCCAACCTCCCAGGAATGGTTGTCCTCTTCCTCTACCTCTAAAACCACCCCTTCCTTGGAAGTTTGGCTTCTCATTAATCACGGTCTCTTCTTCAGTAATTGATTTGGAAGAGCCCCCTCTTCCTTTATTTGAACTACTTCCACCTCTTTTGTTGCCCACTCTGCTGACTCTATTCAATTTCTCCTCAGCCTTCAATGCTCGTTGATATGCTTCATCCATAGTGTTTATTTTGAGTAGAGCAAGCTCATTTTGGAGCTGAAATCTTAGTCCATTAACATATCTAGCCACAATATGCTCATCCTCTTCTTGTAGATTAGTCCTGATTTGTAACTTCATGAATTCTTCAGTGTAGGCAGATATGGACAACTCCTTCTGTCTTAAGTTTTGAAATTCTCTAAAAAGCTTCTACTGATAATCAGAAGGTAAGAACTTAACCTTTAAATGTTTTAACATTTTTGGCCACAACTTGATTTTCTCCATCCCTTGAGTTCTCCTAGCATGTTGGAGATTCTCCCACCATAAAGCTGCATGAGATTTCATCCTAGATGCTGCAACTTTGACCCTACGTGGGTCATCTTCTTCAATTCCTTCCATGTCATAATATTTTTCTAAATCTTGAATCCAATCCAAGAACACTTCAGGATTTAGATCACCTTTAAAATCTGGGACTTCAACCTTGATTCTAGTTCCTTGCTTGCTATAGCCTCAATAAGTCTTTCCATTGGGTTTATTTCTGCTCCCTGTCCTCTTTGAACCTCATTTTCTTCCTCAGAATCTTCATGAGGAAGTCTAGCCTCAAGGGCCTGCAACTGTCTAAGCACTTCATTGATTGCATCACCTCTCAATCTAGCATTTCTCCTACGGTCCTACCCCTTCATCCCCAAGCCATGCGAGCTCCTCTTTGAGCCATTTCCAGGTGTTTTTTTTTTTTTTTCCTGTTTATGTTGCTCTGATACCAAAACTGATGCAGCTCCAAGATTAACACCTGCAAATTCTTAGAAATAACAAAAAATAGCAGAACCAAAACAGAAGTAGAACATGGAAGAATCCTGAGAATAAATCAAAATTATTTTATTGATAACAGCTCCATCCTAAATTAAAACCATAAAACGTAACAGTGACTCAGAAATATAAACCTGCACCTAGAGTCTTTTTCCCAGACTCAGTCTTGTAATCACCCATCCAAATCATTTCCCCCTCTTTTTTCCTCCAAGACTCTCTAACTTCTCTAGGACTCCCCGAATAATAAAAGACTCCTAAAAACTAACTCCACGAAGAAACAAACAAGGGACAGCTGTCAACTGTCAACAGAAAAATCATAAAAAGTCAAAAAACTGAAGTCTAAAAATAGTATGAATCAGGCCCAAAAAAGACTGATCGGTTACAACCAATTCCAAGTCAAGAAAGGAGCTGTTCATGCTCCACAAACTTGTAGCTGTTAATGCTCCGCATCACATCCTGAAAGCTCTTGAGATGTCACTGTTGAAGACAGATACACACTGCAAACTGGTACTACAATGAAATCTGGCAGAGTTAGATGTTTCTTTGTTCTTGGAGATTGTGAATTTGCTCAAACTGGAAGTAGAAATCTGGCTTGTTACACCTCTTAGAATAATTTCTAGCAATGTTTCTCTGAGTTTCTATGACCGGGGAACTTGGGAACGTGGAACTGCAGTTTTTGGGGATAGCGAAAAATTTCCCAAATTTTGATTAAAAAGTACATGCAATGTGCTAAATTTGCAGTGACAACTCTCTCCACTTCTAAATTTTTTGGTGATTTTCACATTTTTTCCTTAAAAAGTTCCTCTATATTTATTTTTATCCAACAAATAAAGCAGGTTGTCCTGTCCTGAAAAGAGGTAGCATCTCCTCCAAATCCGCAAGTCCCAGGATGTCTAGGATGTCGCCTAAACCCCTGGGGATGCACCCCCATGAAACACTGATCTCTATACATCACGCTTGATGATATTCAGATTTTGACATTATAATTTTTTTATACGCTTCTTCATACATTGCTTTTAAATCTTTTCTATCAAAAAACCATGTCCGAATTGCATGGCCTCGAGGAAGGATATTATATTACTGTAAATCAAATTTGCTTTTGGTGAAATGGTTAAATATCCAAATGTTAATTGTCACAAAATAGCAATTATTGTCAGAGACGATGTGTATATACTTAGTACATATGTGTCCATTAACTCAACAACTAAATGTGTTCCTACAAGAAAAACATCCAATCGGTAATGCCTACCATGAATCTGCTTTTGTGTGCCTCTGTAGCTGCCTTCATTCTTCACTGCTAAATACTAAATTTCAATGCCACAGCATAATTCCCAAGAGTTGCTACATTGTCTGAGAAGAGCAAAATAGGAGATTTCAGCTCTCTCCTTTTACTAGTGACAATTTTCCATAAGTCGCATCTGATGTTGCTACTGAGCATTCTTCTGGGAAACATTTACATGCCAATTGTCATGCAGATTTTGAGCACCTGCTGGAACATAAACAAGAAAAGTCTCAGTCCAGTAGACAACCTTGCCACTATAGCAATTTGAGTTCTTTGACTACAAAACATTAAGAAGGAAAAGAAGCTCTCCAAATATTTGCATATAGTTTCAATTGGAATTCACTCAAAGAAAGAACAGATTTAGCACTCTAAATTCTAACTAACCTGATAACCAACACGTATGTCTTAATTTGGAAAGGGTGTATCTAATAATCTGGAGCATGAAAGGAGGAACTTCATATTATATTCAAGCTTCCTAGTGTAGGATCGTGGAGGGAATTATATAACAGCACAAAAACAGACCCTTTGCTTGTAAAGTAGAATCTAGGTGACACATTTTAGCTGTCAAACCTATATTGCACTCCCAAATAGGGATTTTTTTCAAGTCCATTAATGGTTTATCCACATTGCATTACTTCTATAGAAATATGGTCACTTTATCTCTAGTCATTGAACTTCTAGATATTGCATCAGTCAAGAATTCAAGACCCTTTTTCCAGAGTAAGAAAAGCTGCTAACCAATACTTCCATTTAAGGTATGGGTGCACATCAATCATTAATAAAGCATTTCAATAGGCTCTAGAAATATAAAAGTGTTTTTGCAGACTATATGTTGCATTAAATATGCATAGCTAACAAAAGTAGGTGTCATACAACCATGGGGCTAAGGAGTGCAATATAGATTTTGTTATTATTAACTATCCTTTACCCAGTGACAAGAAATGAATTTTAGAACTAAGGTGAGATAACAATATCAATTCTATTAAGCCAGAAAATCTTTGATTCCAAAATGTGATTATGATCAATTGATTCAATTCCACTTAATAAGTTACAAATGATTTTCTCATTGCAGGTCTGATACCTACCTTCTAATATAATGCTCATTATATTCCAATTTATCACACATTGACTTGATGTTTGTCAATGGATTGCACTTTCACTTATTACATTCTATCAATAATTGCCTACAAAGAGAGAATCTGTGGATAAATTCCACTTTTTACACATTTTAGAGTGTTCTAACCTTAATCAACAAGGAGAAGACCTCAATAATCATCAAAATATCCTTGTAACGCCCCATGACAGCTATTGGAATTGACCTAATCAACAGCCAGCATCCAGGAGGTACCTCTACACAGAACTCACAATGTTATATTAGCATTTAAACAAAGCAAAGAGAAATAAAAAAACATAAAAAATCTAAGCAAGAAATAAATGGTAAGAGCATCACCTGAAAAAGTTAGCTCGCTGTGAGCTCAGAAATTTACAGCTATCAACTCAAATCAAAAAGTAAAACCCACTTTCCTTATAAGGTGCATTTTCATTAATTATAACTAGTAGATTTACAGGTTATCATTAATTTATTTACCTCATAATCAGAAAGAAGGTAAGGTGTAATTCATTTAGAGGGCAGACGAGATCTTCCTGACACTTTGAAACGATTTTTGGCTGCACTGGCCTGTACATATTTATCAATGAGATACATAAGTATGTTATACACATACACAACAATAATCAACCCTCATAACCTTGGCTTCAAATTTGCATATATTAATTACCTCTTTATCCCAATCTGTCCGGTAAGTGTTAAATCCAAGTATCAATATCTGTGATGAAGTCCCAACCAGGAGTCCCATCCAAATTCCCTGAGATAAAATTGAAACGTGGGATTGCATCAAATGTGGTTCCAGCACAATTAAATTGGTATAAACTATAGCAGAGTTTTTTTTCTTTTCTCCTTTTCTCACATAGAGACTAACCTTCACTTGGAGATTGCAAATGAACCCAAGAAGAGCACTAATAGGAACACCAATAAAATAATAGCAAACTATGTTCACTTTAGCCACATAAGATTGCCATCCTGCACCAACTGCTATTCCTGAATAACAGAAAATTCTTGAAATTAGGTCATATCTTCCTTTTTAGATTAGATATGGAACTAATTCAGATGCAAGTGTTACACAAACAGTAAAAACAGAAACAAAAGAAATCAATGCACCCTAGGATTGACCCAAAAGGAAAAGAACAAAAGCTTCATCCAGATGGCAGATGCGAGAATTTCATGGAAACAATAATCCAATTGGCTATACAAAAATAGAAATTTCAAAATTCAATAGCATAGCAAAAGATCAAACAAATGCATTAATGTTGATGTATGGTTTTGCAATACACTGATAAATGCTTATTTCTAAGACCTTAAGGTTATTGTATTTTTCAGAATTCAATGTACATTAAGAGTATTCACCATCATGAAACAAGCAAGCAGATCTACAAGAAATTACCTGAAAGAACTGGTTGAGCACTATTGATAAGCAGTGTAAATGCAAGGAATATTGACAATTCATACACCATGTGACCAACAGTGGCATTGTTGGTGAAAATGGATGCTATATCATGTCTAGCTATGATAATGCAAGTGAAAAATATGGTCCCAAATATCATAGATATGCCTAGACAAATATAGGCAACAAATTGTGTACGCATTGGACGCCCAGCTCCTAATTCAGTTGATATTATGACACTGCAAATTCACAGGCAAGGTATCAAGTGTTCATTTTGTGATCAAAGAATAAGAATTGACTATCAAAAAAGCGGGTAAATTTGAAATTTCACAAACCTATTTGCAGCACGGCTATTGAACATCATGAGCCCTTCATATACACTTAAACTGCACAAGTATCGATGTCAGCCCAATGCAGCACTTGATATGAACAAGTTTCATTCTTAACAATATTATAGAAAAGATAGAAAAAGATGCAGTTGATTTTGTGATTCCAAATTGAAGGCAACAGGGGCAAAAGTGTGAGATTCAGTAATACCAGATAGAAAATGTATCCACTGCAATTGCTGGATTTGTCAGATTCCCAGTTAAAAGAGCCAAAACTCTATAGTACCAGAGGTCCACACTATATCAATTGCAAAATATAAAAGCCATTATAAGAAAATCTTTGAATTGTGAAGAGTTCTAAGTAAATATTTGAGCTAATATGAAAGCAATTATGTACAGACCATGCCATCACAGCAGATGAAGCTGCAAGCTTTAAAAAGTTCCAAACATCATGAAAGATATCAACTGAGAACCCAGTCCATGTTTCTGGGAATGGTCCAATCACAACATATGTAAACTGTCCTATAACAACTAACCACCAGGATACATTCAAGACCATAGCCAATGCAAGAAGGCCAAACCCAAGCTTAGTGATTAGCAACCAATTCAAGAAAACATGGCAAACCAATGAACCTGCACAGATCAATGCCAGGAGCACAACTTTTCGCTGTGATTGGAAGAACTTCTGAGTAGGAAAATAGTTTGCATATGCAAATAGCTGAGGAAGGGACCAAAGGGCAAACTGTCCAGTCAGGTCAGCCACCTGTTCTGATTGCCCCAGCATCTTAAGAAGAGGTGCTGCAAAAATATACAATAAACTGAATAAAAGCGCAGTTCCATTCATTACTATAAAAGACTGCTGCAGGTAAACCCCAAGAAGGTTGAATTTCTTTGCACCAAATGCTTGCCCAGACAACGTCTGTTGCGCACTTGACATCCCTGTCTGCACCATAAATCTAGAATCAGATTTAAAATGATCTCAAAAAAATCATGATAACAAATTATTATCTTGTTTTGCATCATTTTTTTTAAAAATGGAAAATTGACTACCCATGATTTGGCAAAAGTTTGTCGAATTGTCCTGGGTCCAATTTAACATTCTGCGGCCTCATAAGAGCAAAGCTAAATTATCAGGTTCTCACTCCTGCACCCCCACACCTGTATATGGGTTGAACAGGGTTTGGATCCTGGGCCAGATACTCCTTAAAAAGGGCCCCAGTTTGACCCAGGTACAGGCAGGGTACCCCATATGCAAAGAAAACCAAGATTCACTCCTCAAAAGTATGAGAGTCTAAATTTTGTTTAGAAAAATAGCCAAAATAAGAAAGGAAAAAGTGATATCTTAAAACCTATAAAGCTATACCAATGTTCCTAAAATGTAAAAGACACCAAGTGACAAAAACAAAAACGAAAAGCTTGCCTCTTGTATCCTCCAAACCTTTCATCATTTCAAAAATGCTTCACGGTGGAAACCTCATCAAGCTACTGTTCCAAGTTTTCCAACCTCATTGTCTTGCTATTCCTATGCTAGTATTAGTGTTCTTTTGCTACCAAAGAGATGAAGAGCTTTCCACTAAGGGTAATTTTGTTTATTTGGCTATAGATTTTATAAATTTAACTTTTTCAATAGCCATACCCAACCTGGCCCCGAAAGAATTCAGCAAACCCAAACTAGCAACTTAGCAACCAAGGGAAAGGAGACCTTTAATGCCTTGGACCAGAGTGTAAAGGTGATAGTGTTCCCTATTGTGATCTAAGGCTCTTAATCTTTATATTTTATAATGGGATTATCTTCAGGGCCAGAACTGACTGATTCAGGACTAAATTTTAGGGAAACATCGAATTTAGAAAACCATATACAATAATATGTGGACATAAGAACTGAGTTCAGACAAAAAGCTTACAAAAGCTGCAAACGAATGTTTTTAGGTGTGCTTTATGGATGACACAATGATTGGCCGGGGCAATTACTGGAAAGATCCTGCACTGTATGAAATAAGCCTTCTGGAAACAGAAGATAAATGCAGAAAGCATCATAATGTCTATTCGATGTCGTCTAGGAACAAGATGGAGAACTTATTCCAACAATGACCCTGCTTCGGAACCTCCGCTTGGTGTGCATACTACGTGGTCTCCGTGTTTATACAACAGTGATATCACGAACTGGCTAGATTCTGAGCTAAATGTGAAATAGAGTACTACAAGAAAATCAAAAATAGAAAAATCCATAGCCGGAATGCAACCTGCTCCAGGGATTGTTTAGGTATAAAAAGAAATGCAAGAACAGCCATAGTCTCAGATTCCCCGCATAAAATCCTAAGTTCCCTAGCTTAATCTGCTGGCCTCAGTAAAACTACTGAAATAGTGGAATGAGTGGCACAAAGAAAATCAGTACCCGTAGATTTACCAGCAACTACTGCTAATCACCTCTTCAATTCTAAATTATGGAATCCACCCAATCGAGGTCCCAATAAGATGAACATTGGCAGTAGTCAGCAGCATGTATTTTAGGTAATTAAAAATGAATACTGGATGCAAAAGCGTAAAATTCAGCTGTGATTTTGATGACAGTCCTACTCAAAGGTGTAAAAGCTCAATAATTTTGATTACAATTTACAGTTATGTCAAGTGAATTAAAATGCTTGTGCCATCATTTTAAAGATACCAAAAACCCGATTCCCACGTCATAAATGAAAAGTTTTGACATGGCCCTGGAATAAGAAACTGTATCTCTGTGCCTATTTGGACCAATAGCAGAGATCAAGTAGGATAACAGCAGTCCCACAAATAATGAAATACACTCTTAAACAATAGAACTAGCAAATCTTTCAAAACAATTGAATAAGATTGGTTGCGTACCATGAGCCCAAAGGCGATTCCCCCAATGGTACCAGTAGCCAAGGACACGGCAGCAAGTTCCACCGTGCCGAACTGGCCAGCATAAGCCTGAGTGATAACCCCAAAGGCGTAGGTGAATAGCCTGTTAAATCCCACAGGGGCAGCCAAGCTCAACACCTTCTTGGACTCCACCCAGATTTCCCTGAATAAATTGCTGGAAAAAGATGTAGGGACGTAGTCTTCCAGAGAAGGCACTTCTTGTTGGAATCCCTCAAGGTCAGATGGTACCAAAAGTTCGGTATCAGGAAATTTTTCCATTACTAGGCAGGAAAATTTCACAGTTTCCACTACTCAATCTCAATACCCCAATGAATTAGGCTTCTAGAGATGATGATTGAACAATACCCGCTTGGATATTTATGAAATTATAGAACAATCTCAGCACTCACATGGAAAAGACACCGTAAATGACAATAATTGCATGTTCGTGTAACAATGGAGTTATTTCAGTACCCAAGAATACCAGAAATGATGGGCTCAACAACAACCGATTGCAATTCAATACCCAAAAGGATTAAAATACTAGAAAAAATGATAGTTAGACAATGGCCAACTGCAGCTATATATGGAGCTATCTAATTATCTTATAGCCGCATAGATTTGAATTCCTTCAAGGTTGCTTGGACAATACACAATTGCACGTTTCTTTTATAAACAAACGTGCTCTCTTTCATAGAGTATTGGTTGAACTAGCATTCACTATGAAATAGAGGCGCATGTGCGAAAAGGACAGCTTCTTAACCACATAAAACACGAAAATCTTGGAGTATGAGTTCAAATGATTCACGGCATCTGATGTTTAGTAGGTTAGGTTTTATTAACGTTAACAAATTGAATTAATATGATAGAATTAAAAATAATTTGATCAGATTTTTTTTATATATATTTTTAAAATTTTGTTTTAAAATATTAAAATTATTTAATCTATTATTTTATTGTATAGTAGTGGATAGATTTATTAATTCAATATAAATTATTGGGTTCATAGTTAATTATATATTTATAGAATCTTTTAATTTTGATTTTCACATCATTTATTATTTCTATTTATTGTCTTATTTTACAATGATATTACTTTTATATTTAAGTGGCTCTCCGTCAATATTTTGAAATATAATTTATTTCTGAAGACTAAAAAATAAAATTCATAAAAAAATTTAAATAAGAAAACTAATATAGTATCAAATAATTTAAATATTTTAAATAAGAAAACTAATATAGTACAATGAATAATTATATTATTTATTTATTTTATATCTATTTGTTTCTTAGATTAACATCTTCAACATAGTTCTAACTTTTATTGAATTAGGTTGTTGAATTAACTTTTAAGTATCATTTAGAAGTAAAAATTGGAAACAATTTCAATGATTTAATTTCTAATTTGTCAAATGATTTCATAATGTTTCATTATATTAGTAATATCCACAAATTAACGAGCCTAACAATATTACTATAAACCACACCATTACTTGTTATTAGATTCTCTAAAGCCCATTTAGACAAACAATTCACAACCATGTTCCACTTTGACGGAAGTGGACAAAAGAAATCATATCCACACCACTAGTAAACTGGAGAATTTGTTGTACTTTGAAATCCAACTGCTAATTCACCTTGCTTAGACTTGACTTATTAAATAAATCAACTAGAATCTAAAAATTTGTTTCACATGTGACTTTTTTAATATTCATATTTAAAAACTAATAATATAAATATCTTTTTAGTAGAATTTTAAAATCTTCTTTTAATTCTTTTTTTCTTTAGTTCATTTTTAAAGATTAATGAATGTAGAACATTTTTATAAGATGATATCATGTTTTTAAATGTAAATAATTTTAATATATATTTTTTAATTAATATCAAGAAGTATTTTACAACAACAATATAATATGAATATATTAACAAAAATCATATTATATCTTAAATTTGACACTCATTTACATATTAAAATATTAATATTTAATAATAAACATAATATTTAATATATAAAATTTATATTTTCATACTTAGAAAAACAATTCGAAAAAGTGAATATTTAGCAATAGTATAAATTGCAAATTCATTAAAAAGTGCAGATTCTAAAAAATCATAGTCAATATCTACACATTCCCTTACATATAATACAAGTCCTTTCATATAAAAGAAGTTCAATGCATTCTGCTCAGTTACGTTGCTCAGTTACGTTGTTTCATTCTACACACATGTTTAATTCAAATGTTGAAAATATGTAACCGACTTCATTTTCAACCGGTACAGTCGCTGAGAAAAAGCAAATTCAAATTGCTTGAGCAAATTGCTATGCTCCACGTCCCATGGTCCCTTACCAAATGACAAGGAAGCGTGCGTCACCATTTTTTCTCTGATGATCCATCAATACACCTGTCAATTGCAGTCAAGAAAAACCAATCGATGGCATGGATTGGAAGCTACTTGGAAAACGGCAGAGCTGACGCCTATAATACTCCTTAGCCAAACCTACAGCTATCTTAACCTAAATTTAGGGTTTGTAACAAGGAGGGTATGGTGACCTACTCTACATTTTAGGGCTTCTCCTGCCATGCTGACACTTCCCATCCCCAAATACATGAAACTCATCAACGGAGAATTTGTGGATTCAGATTCAGGTGTTTGAAATTGCTTACTATTCCATCTCTCTGTAAATAATCTTTTATTGAACTTATTTATATCGCAGGAAGAACATTCGAAACGCTGGATCCTGGAATAAGGATGTAATAATAAGTGTAGCAGAGGCCATTAGAGAAGATGTTGATGAGGCTATTAAAGCTATTCGCGAGGCCTTCGATCATGCCCCCTCCCCTCGCATTCCTGGCTCCGTAATTTTGCCATCCTTTTCTGTTTCCTACACCAATGGCAGAAATTTGGGGAATTTACTGGAAGAATCCTTTTCTTTTCTACACTAACAGTGGAGATTTGAAGAATTTACCAAAAGAAGCTTGTCCAAGAGAGCGCCTATACCATACGCTGAAGTGCATGAATGCCTCCTTTAACAGGGGAGAATGCTAGTGGCGGTTCTGAGTGTGGTTTATGGGTTTGGAGAAACAGCTGAAGCAGCCATACGCAGACATGGCTATTGATAAAGTAAGTTAACCATTACACACACCACTTTTTCCCCTCTTAAAATAGGGCATACATTGCTTGACTAGAGGAGAGGGCCCGGGCCCGATGGTGGAGGGTCCAAGTGGAGCGCCACGTAAGATGAAGGCCAATGTTTTTTAATGTCACAGGATTAGAAGTGGATGGGCACGTTTAATTTGAAAATGATAGCGTTTATCTTACAAGTTGTCTATGCAGCATACAATCTGGTTCTTTATTTTTAATTAATTAATAAATACGGTCCCCTCACATTCCACTGGGATTTCAACGCATTTACATCACATTCTATTGGATCTCGGTGTTCAAGATGGTAACATGTCTTGAAATAATGGAGCTTTCAATAATGACATATTAGAACATTAATCTTCCACAACTACCTTTCTATGATTTTCTCTTTTCTATTAAAATTTAGATATTGGTGTGTTAGGTTAATAGACGTATTTTGGATGTTTTTTTGTCTTGGATTTTGATGTATAAATTTTTTATCTTATGTTTTTTGTGGAGTTTCTTGTTGAACTACTATTTTCTTATGTAATCCAACTTTGTTTAATAAAAAAAAAGTGTTGAAATAATGAAGCCTTTGATATTGATATATTGCAACATTAATCTTCCACAACCACTTCATTATGACTTTTTTTTATTATTAAAATTTAAATATTGGTGTGTGTCACGTTAATAGAGGCCTCCATATATATCTCATGTAATTTATCTATATTAATTAAAATAGATATGCTAGTAGCACTCAGTCATAGACCAACAATGAAAATATTAATTTATTTCTCATTCATATCATTATATATAAATATTATTTTATTTTTTGTTTTTAATAAAATGAAGAAATTAATTAATTTGGATTAGTTTTGAATTACATTTAAATTACAATGAAATTTATATTGTTAGATTATGGTTCAAATAGAAATAAGATGGAAATATGGTTAAGGTTTAATTACGGTTGGGATGAAGGTTAATAAGGAGTATGTATTTTAAATATAATTATTATATGTAATAGAAATTTAGAATATTATATATTGTATATTTGAATTTTTAAATTTAATTAATAATTTAAAAAATATTATAACTTTGTTTTAATTAAATATTGTTTTAACTATTTTTTTAATTTTGTTTTAATTAAATCTTATTTTAACTATTTTTTTAATTTAATTTATTATGTACTGATTAATATTATTTTTAATTGGACTTGTTTATATATATATATATATATATATATATATATATATATATATATATATATATATATATATATATATATATATATATATATATTAATGATTATTTATTTAAGAGTAAAGTTAATTTTATCTTTTAGTTAAACATAATAATATTTGTTATTTTAATTATTATTTATGGTGAAGGTGTATTCAATATGAACAAATCAACCTTAAAAGTTTAATCAATGAGTTATGTTTATCAAATTAAAGTTTACATTTAGTAATAAATAAATTAATTGTTAGTTGGGAAGTTATTCTCGTAAGGGAATTTGGGTGGTTATTCAGGGGAATGTAATTCACGAGAATGCAATACTTTTTAAGCATTTGCAATGCACATTGTAATTTACCCGGAAGAAATATAATATTTACTATTATTGTTTTTAATGTTGTTCAACAATGGTTTAATCTGTAAAATTTTCTCTCTATTTTAACATTGGTATCAAAGCAAAAATGACAATGGGTTGTGAAGGAGGCTGCACAAGAAGCATATAAATTGGAATGGCACTAAAAACTTGATGGTATTGAAATTTTTTTTATTAAGGGGGAAAAATAGATTTTGAATGGACCCAAAACCATTTACAGCAGGTTTTGAATGGACCCAAAACCATTAATAGGTAGGTTTTGACAGGGACCAGAAACCCACACAAAGAGGAACCAGCTGTATAAAAATAAAACACATCCAACCAGCAGCACACCAACAACAGATAACCAATAGAACAACAAGACTACCCAGATTTGCAAGGAACAAATAAGGTTTTTACAGGAACCTAAAACTCAAAACACACCCAAGTTTAATAGGGGAACTTGGACCCAGACCAGGTTTAGATGGGAACCTAAAACCCACTTACATTCAAAAAATAGGGACCAGAGTCCCTCACATCATTCTAGGTTTTACTGAGGACCTTAAACCCACAACTCGCACAAATACCTTCAAGAAGCACCAAGCAGGAGGCCATCTAGCCACACCATCAAGAAGAATAAGATCTCTTGCACCATCCCCACACACGAAGAGCTGAATCACACTCCACCTCAAAAGGAGTCAGCTCTCCTCTATAGGAGTAAACATCATGAAAAACCTTACCACCACTACTGACAAACTATAACAAGAAACAACTCCACCTCCATAGGAGTGTGCACCACCTCAAAAGGTATTGTAACAAAGATGACCAACAACAAGGAAAGCACCTCTGCAAATCCACAATCCCCAACTCTACCTCTAGAAGAGAGGGTTCCACCTCAATAGGAGTAATCTTCACCTCAAAAGAAGACTTAGATTGAAGAAAAGAGAAGAGAGCTACCCAACCAATAGCAAGGAAAACCATGAAATCCATCAAAAAATTGAGACAAAGGGGTAGCAAGAGAACCACAAGGGTATACCCTGCAAAAACACTAAAAATAGCAACATGGGAAAAGAAGAAGAACATGAGGAGCAGCCCATCCAACCCATCCAAGACCACATCAGCCTTCCATCTGGAACATACTGCTCCAACACCTCCACAAAAGAAAGAAACACCTCCACAAAAACATTAGAGGCACCCTTAAGGATCAAACGGAGCTAGGACATGAGAAAGATCTAAGAAAACACCCCAACCAAAAGGTCAAGAAAATGAACACTCCTAGCAAACAAAGCACCAAAGAGCAGAAAGACACCTCACAACCAGAGAAAACACTCCTAGCAGGAGAGCCAAACCACACCCACAGAGGGGTCAAACCAAGAAACCATCCCCCATTCACTAAAGAATAATAACAACGAACAAGGGGGAAGATCCAAAAGTAGAAGGCAGAAACACCTGCTCTCACAAAAAGATTCACTAGTGCACACCAGAGCAGGACCACACCACAACCCACCAACCAACCAAGGACTAAGGAAAACAACAAACCCAAAGCCACGAGAAGCAACGAGGGTAAGAGATTTAACATTGAAGCACAACCCACCATGAGGACTAGCACCACAACAACTCAAAAGTAAAACATAGAGGGAAAAAGGAGGGAAGTGAACCACTCCAATGAGGCCTCTAAAGTAGATAAATCATTAATCACAACACTCTCAAGGCCAACCAAACACAAGACACATAGCTAGGGCCTCTATGTAAAAACCACACAAGAAGGAAGCAGTAGCGGATCCTCCAAAGAACAATAGAGGGAAAACTCCCACACAGGATGCCAAGTCACATAGCCAAAAATGTAGCAAACAGGTCCCAAACGAACAACGCCAACAATAGGACAAACCACTAGTCCCTCCACGCACTCCCCAACACACAAACAAAGGACCTATCCAAACCAATAGGCGCACAACAACCAACAAAGATCTCCACTAGGATTGTCATCCTTTCCACCATCAGCAACGACCTCTTCAGAATTCAAACTTGCACTACTGCACCCTTTCCTGCTCGAGCACTCCATTGCTTCAATTTGTTTGACATGAATGTTAGGAAAAAGTGTTGTACACCTTGCATAATATATTTAATGTAAATATTCTTGGGGCCACTTTATTCTGCATGTAACATTGGGACATAAGTTAATTTGCTAAAATATAATTATTTAATATTGGGGAAAATAAATAAATAACATACCCAATATTAAATATGGGGACATGGTTTTGTAATCTCATGGTTTTAGTCACATGGTTTTGTAATCTCATGGTTTTAGTCACATGGTTTTGTGTAATACCACTTGGTGGTTTTGTGGGAGCTTATTTCTATAAAAGCAACCACAAGGGTAGTTGTTTAGGTTGAGGAAAGTTTGCATGTAAGCTCTGGTTAGCATTTGTGAGGGTTTGAAGAATGGCATGGGATATGTGGTTACATCCTTGTTCACATGGATTGCTTGGAGAGAGCTTGTTGCTTCAATGGTGTTCATGGAGACTATGAAGATGTATTGTAATCTTTATTGCTGAATAATACATGAAAGATGGATGCTTTTGGATGTTGGGTTTTTTCCCTCTTGAGGGTTTTCCCAGGGTATATCTTGTGTCATATTTTCATGTGTATGTTATCTATTCTCTTGCATATGGATTATGAATACTTATTTGCATAGATTTCTCTTTTGGATTATATGGAAATTGTTTTTTAATCATTGTAAATTTCCAACAAGTGGTATCAGAGCCAAAAATGTGGTTGTATAAGGTTCCTTGGTAGAGAAAAATCAGAAAAATCTTGTTTAAGTTTGAATCTATGCATTGTATGTGAGAATGAAAGAAATGGCAAGATATGGGGGTTTTGTAGGTTGTTTATTGTAGATATAAGGGTTTTGGGTTTGTTGATTTGATGGGTTGTTTGCAGATTTGGGGTGTGGTAAATTTTGGGTGAAATGGGTTTCTTGGTTTTGCACTCAAGTGGGGGTTTTCTAGGGGAAAATTTACAGATGATCTCTTGACCCAAAACAGACCTCACGGTTGGATCCGGGTTGGCCGAGAGATGAAAAATTGATATATAATTTTCCCTATTTTGGTTACTAAAAAAATGCAATTATTTTTTTGCAAAATCCCCTTTCTTGCAATCATACAGATACTATTTTATTCAGGAAAAAAAATTCTTATCAATTAAAAAAAATGCTATGCAAAAATGAAAAATCAAAATTTATAGGAGGGCAGTGGAAAAGTTTGTTTGAAAAAGAAAATATTATAAAAACTATGTGTGGGTCAGCCCCCACCCATGTTTGTTGTCATACCCCTGACAGGGCTGACGGTACCTGTCAGTAGGTATCGTCTAGCAACTATACCATTGACATGGTACTGGCTGGTAGCGTACTGCCGGTGGGCCTACCAATTGTCATCCCCTTTTTTAAGGGGTTTTAAACCCTTAAGAAAAAAGCAAAACCAAATTTTATATATAAAATTTTCACCGTTTGATAAATACCGCTCATGGAAATTAAAGGGGTAGATGAATTTGTAACTTTTAGAAATTTAAACGGATTTTATAATAAATTCAGGTCCGTAACCAGTTTGAGCAGCGCCACCCACGTGGGGCCGCCACTCAACCACCTAATTTTTTTTGCCTCAGGTGTAAACTAGAAGTTTTCTTCTAAGGGGCATAACTTTCGCCTAGGTGCTTCGTTTTTCAACTTCTTGGACTCGTTGGAAAGCTAACTTAGAGCTCTACATTGTGGTGTTAGAAATTACTCTAGATTTTGTAGTTTTGATAGTGTTTTTCTTGGTCAAATTTAGTTGTTTCTTTTGAACTTCAAGAGGTGATATTAGGTGCATATTGAGTCAAATTTTGGACTTCAAATAGTCAACGGAAAGGTTGTTCAAAGCACTACACAGTGGATCAATTTTGGAGTTATTTTGACATGGTTTATTTGTTGTTTTATTTATCTGAGCTATTTATGGGTGTGCGAACCCCAATCCTAATACCTGCAAAACATAATGAATAAACACATTAAGTTAGATATTGCAAACATGAACAAGGATTCCCCATCAAATCCATTTACAAACTTCAAATTAAAAAATAAATCAACAAAGAACACAATGAAACAAGAAAATATAGATTCAATCCTAATTAGAATAGCAAACACATGATCCCATGGGGGAATTGGTGCCAATTTGATGTGAAAATTGGCCCTTTCCCAATTCCTAAGATGCAAGTTTGATATGTTGATGATGATTGATCCACTTTGTTGATGAAGGATGAGAGCTCCAAGCCAAAATCTACAAAAAACCTAACTAAGAACTCAATGGTGATGGATGGAAATGGCTAAATATTTTAGCATAATAACTTTGCATAATTTGTGGATGTTGAAATGAGGATATGAGCACTTTATTTATAGAATGCCAAGATGGATGAATGTCCAAATTTGAGCAATGTGGGACTAACATTCATCCAATGGCATGATGCCACTTGTCAATCTATGAGTGGATGGACGATGTGCAAGATTTGGGGATTGTGCCAATAAATGCAAATTTTTGAATTTCAAATTTGTTGAAATGACTTGCAAGAGGGAAGGGAAAATGCAATAAATTCCACTTGGCTCAAGACAAAGGACATGTAAGATGAAGTTATTGCCTTGTTGGATGTACATGTTGACTTGGGATTTTTGAATTCAAATTTGGAGAATATTCCAAAAAGATGTCTTGTGAGGAAAATAGAGATTTAATAAATGAATTAAATCTATTTTCATGTGCAACTTGCAAAATTTAGAGGATGTGACATGATAAGAATTAAATTAATCAAGGGTTAATTAATTTACTAGGAGAGGTTAGATGATGTGACCTATTTGACTCAAATTTCTAGATTTATTTAAATCAAATAAGAGAGGAATATGATAAGAATAATTAAATAAGGATTTTGATTTATTTAATTAAAGGAGATGGTGTTAGATTAAATCAAATAAGGTTTTAATTTATTTAATTTAATAGATAGACTTTAGAGATTTAATCAAATAAAATTAATTATTTAATTAAATAGGAATAATTAGATCAGATGGATTGATTTAATTAATAAAGGAGATTGACTTAATTAGATAAAATGATTTATTTAATTAAGAGAGGAATATTGATGAATTTAATCAGATAAGGAGATTTGATTAAATAGTTAGACCGAGGAATGATTCAGGATGAAACGATGTTAGTAGTCGAGATCAAGTGCACAATGTCAATCGGTATATTTTATGTGCCTATATTTTGCCCCTCTTTGAAGCAATGCACTTGTTGCATTGGTTCAAAGAATAAAACGATCTCGATCAAAGCAAAAAAAAATCTTTATTCAAAAACTTGCCCCACTGCTGCCTGGTGAGAGAAAACATGCCATTATAATGCCCCCTCGAGAGATTGGACAAAAAAAATTATTTTTGGGTGATCTCACGAAAAAAGAGGACAAAGTGCCCGACAAGTCTGAAAAGGCTCTAAGATGCTAAAAACGTGTCTAAACATAATAAAATGATGCAAAACATGCCTCAATTGGACAAAAACAAGTTCTGGGGTACAAAACCCTAGCAGGACAGCCAATCAGGCTAAAAAAACCCTACTTTTTAGGCTTAAAAGGGGCTCTAGGGGTCACTTTCAAGTCATTTTCAAACACTTCCAATAGTAACCTCGAGATTTGAGCTTTGACCTCCTAATGATATGGCGCAACGACAGCTTCCCCTACACATTTTTGATCGAGTTCAGACGTACCAGCGGCCACCTGGCATCAGGGCACCGGTAAGTGACCCTTACCTGAGCTTTGTTTTTTCATTTATTGCTTCATTTAATGCTTTTAAAGGTTCGTCTGTCTGTAGTGGCGCTATATAGCACCGCTCGGAAATCAAATTGTGTTGCACAGTGCAATATTGCACCTTGGCAATGCAGTTTGGAGTTTGAAAACTCCGACGCTGAGCTCGGGGCTGGCGAGGCGGTTTGCAAAGTGCGACACAACAGTCTGGGATTTGTTCAAAGTGCGTCGCTGAAAGGGAAAGTCCATCGTGGCAGTGCGATTTTGCTCTTTTAAGCCCTAGTGTCAGAGTTTGATTAGAAATCAAACTGCAACGCCTTCACAGATTGCACCGCTAGAAAGGTTCTTGGAACGTCTAGCGAAGAATTTTTCAAAATTTTTGACACGGTGACCTTCCTTGATGCAGGACGTGGCGAGGGAGCTCTACTCTCGAGAGCACAGGTCACATAATTTGTCTAGCTTTTTGTGGGACCTAAGTGACATGGACCAGGATGGACTCTGGATTTTTGAGGTTATGGTATATTGCATACGCAAAACCCATTCGCACTCACCTAGGGATGTTGTCAATGCTGGCCGAGAGATGGCACAACAAGACCTCTTCCTTTCATCTTCCCATTGTTGAGGCCACCATCACCTTAGGGGACGTTTGGCATATTTTGCGATTGTCGATTCATGGCCGACGGGTCATTTTTGACATGGATGAGGGGTGCAAGGCCTTCCACAGAGTCCTCACCACATAGGACATCATTTTGTGAGGGACAGATAGAGCTCGAGTGGCATAAGATCCTAGCACCTGAGCCCTACCACTGGGTGATTGCATCCATCATTTCGGGTCTCATTGCCCCTAACAGACGAGGGTGATACTTTAGTCCAAGCTGGAGATATTGCTAGGGGCAGATGGTTCGAGACAAGCAGATTCGTTTTGCTTGGGGGCGAGTTCTTCTAGCTTCATTATACAGAGATCTCCATGAGTATGTCTACATGGATGGCAAAGCACTTAGAGTAGGGGTGACTTTTCTTCATGTCTGGGTATGGGAGCACATTGTTGTGCTACGGTCATGCGTTGTTTCAGTTTTGATGTTGCCAAACGATCCTCTCGTGTGGCAATACAGAGGTGGTGTGTCCTTCTCACACACTAGGAGTGTGGGATCTCCTACTAGAGGAGAGTCTTGGAAAAGATGTAGGTTTTCACCTAGCGACCATACCTTGGTCAGCCCAGATGGGTCGATGATGCTGATCAGATGCTTTATCGCTGACAGAACCATTTTATGCAGGGGCGAGAGCACACCATGGTTGAGAGGTACTTGCTTAGGCGTGTGCAGCATCAATTGGGGGAGCCCCAGGATTGCCCCGATGATGATTACATAGTCATCTTCGCTCGCAGCATGACACAGGTATCATGGGGGTGGTATATTCCTACTTCAAAGGTCGTGGACAGCTTCAGGAAGTTGGTAGCTCCACCATGGGCTTATGATTAGGGGCCTACAGACCCAGACATGACTCGGGCCTACAAGGATTGGTTCTGACCTCCGCTTCGGTTGACTATTCCAGGTGCAGTTCCAGATCTACGGAGAGCTAGGGGCAGAGGGGGAGGACAAGGATGACAGGCTCAGGTTCGATAGGATCAACCAGTTGTGCCACCAGTCCAACCAGGGCAGGGTGATGTACCGATGCCAGACTAGCAACAAGTGCCACCAGGTGTACCACCACGAGGCGAGGATCAACCTCAGGTGTAGCCACAGGTACAGCCAGCAGAATAGGTGGATCCTTGGAATGCGCTAATTGTGCAGTTACAGGCCCAAGTACAGACTGTGACAGCCAAGAGATATCAAGCTAGGGTTGAGAGAGAGTAGCTCAGGCTTGAGAGGGATCAGGTCGTACAGCAGAGATAGGTTGCAGAGCTACAAACAGCCATAGAGCTAGGTAGGAAACAACAGCTAGAGAGCATGGCAGCCTCCTCCTCCTAGGGTACAGTGTCAATTCGATCATACAGGGATGATGTCCGAGAGGCTGAGTACTATTAGAGACACTATCACGAGGCCATACCTAGAGGAGGACGGGTCCCAGAGTACTCACAATAGACCAGCTACAGACCGGTAGAGGGTCACGGTAGCAGAGGCGAGGGCAGCATACACGAGGACAAAGCTTGACCGAGATGACATTTTTGTGCCCTATGGGCTCCTTTTTTATAGCCCGATGGGCCTTTTGTACTGATTGACATACATGTACAGTGATCCAATTTATTCTTTGTACTATGACAGTTGCGTTATTGATGATATATATATATATGAGCCGATGATGATTTTGATGTGATGTGATGTGTACTCTTTATTTATGCATGGATGATTTTACTTCTATATGTTGTGTAATGATGCTTTTATGGATGCTTTTATTTTCGATGATATATGCATTATGATTATGACTAACATATCTATATTATGTTGACCTATGATATGCAATTGTGATGTGCAATGATGTTGTCTATATGATGATCTATTTTATGTTGATGCAAATGGTGATGTGATATGTAATATGCAAAATGATATGGGAATGATTTATGGTGTATGCACAAAAATGATATGTGAATCCTACTTACATATGAATGGATTATGGATGGATGTATGCTTTGTATATGAGGGACTGTTTATGCTTATGTGGAATTATTTATGCAATGAATGATTTATGATGCCATTTATGAGATGATGTGGATGATATAATGTGAATGCAATGGTCGTGATATGATGCAAATGAGATGGTTTATTTACAATGCTTAGAATAACAAATGTTATTATCCTAAACATATTAAATGATGATGTAATGTATGTGATGCATTTAATATGATGCAATGATATGTTTATGTAAAGTGGTATGATGCGTAATGTAATATGAATGTAATGTGTGATGATGTATGATATTACGCAAGTATGTATGCAAATGAATTATTTCTAATGCTTATATACCTATTTTTTATGATTATGCAGCATGTGATAATGGTGAAATGATTATGAAATTCTTATGCAAATGTTATGCGATGATTTATGTGATAGATGTAATGCAATGAAATGGATGCAATGTAATAAAATGGATGCACTTTTATAATATGGTGGAAATGCAATGCATATGTTTCCTATATGATATGTTGATGCAATATGCTAATGATTTGTGGATGTAGGATCAATGATGATGATGATGGTGATGATAAACTATCATAGTATCTTATTAGTGCAGTGAGCAAGAAGAGAAGAAGTCATTTCAACAAGACACAAGATGATGCGAATGCAAATGATGATGATGATTACTAGCTGAGGAATTGGAATTTTCAAAGGGCCAATTTCCTTATGTTTGATAACACATATGGTATGATGCATCAAGGTATTTAGAAAACCAAGATGGTGTGGTACCTAGTGTGATGGACTTTGACTTGACAAGCAGATAGGAGTATCCTTGTTCACACCTGACATACAAAAACCTTGGTAGGATGCACTTTGGATGTTTCAAACACCTCGTGCCAAAACATGGAAAGATATAACCAATCAATGCAATATTCAACAAGTTGTTCAAAACACCCTCCATACATACCTAACAAAGAAAGTATTCGCCAAGGTTATATTACAAGAATGCCCGACAAGCATAACAGACAAAAAGATAATGATTGTTGCCCCATTCCTATTTCTCTAAATCCTCTTGTTCAGATATCATCAAGAAGTCCTTGGAATGAGCGCAATAAGATAAGTGAAAAGATAAAGACAAAGTAAACAAACAAGCTGATGCTCTTCAACACCACTAATCAAATGAGGATGTGTTTTCTAAGGATAAGAACCGAAACTTATTGCCAAAAGATAATGCCCATTGTAGGAAGGCTTCATCCTAGGACATGTTAGTGGATGGTGGCATGTCATTTCATTTATCCAAAGCATTCTAAATGATGATTGATATGGGACCAATTGGATGATGAGTTACCGATACAAAGAGATGACCAACTTGTTTACACAGTGACTTAGACCCAAGACTTGACGTTTTGAGTTTTCACTTTCGACCTGCTAGACTTATTTCTGATTGTCTTACCAAAGGTTGAGGATGACGATCATTTATTTAGAGTGATGTTATTGCGGGTGCAAGTGAGATGAGATGGATGGATTTTTTCAAATATTTGGATGTTTTTTATTCTTTTTGAGATGTTTTGAGGCTGTTTTTGGTATTTTTTGAGATTTTACGAATTTTTTGATTTTTTGAATGTTTTAGGATTTTTCAAAATTTTGACCAAGAGACTAACCTAAAGACCTATCATAGGGGCCTCAAGGGCTGATCAACAGATGAGCCTTGCCTATGTTATATACGCAGAGACCACGTAGTTTGACTGACACGTTGACCGATTTACAGATGATATACATGATGAAATGTCAGTTTATTATGATGGACTCCTATAAGACTGACCTAAATGTCTCGGGGGATGATCAAAGATCAACCTTGCCTATGCTAAGAGACAATGTAGTTTGACAAGATGACCCTATTTTTGGATTTTAATAATTTTTGAATGTTTTTGGATTTTCTAATGTTTTGATGTTTTTGGATTTTCTAATTTAAGGATCTTTAATAATATACATGAATTCGATCCCATGAGAATATGCCCCCAACGTGATGCAATAGACTACTCTGATAAAGGCAGGACAAACTGACCTTGAGGATGGGCCGAGTAGTACTGGGAGGGATCATGATATGAAAATAGGACCAAGCTATGGTGCGGATGCGAGTGGATGAGTGATGGATGATGGAAGCACAATGGATGTAAAACAAGTCATAAAGATCCTGGTGGATGGAAGGTGCTTATTTACACAAGGCGCATGTTTGCCAGGTTTTCACCAAGGTACTTTCCCAAAGTGCCACCAAAGTGGTTTCCACCTAAGGATGATTTTTTTCTTTACTTTTTTCTATCATTTTTCTAATTTTTTTGGATTTTTTTATTTTTTTATTTTTTTGTTGTCACCAAGACGCCTGTTTGCCAGGTTTTTGCTGAAGTAACCATTTTTTAGGACATTTTTTGATTTTTTTGATTTTTGGTTCTATACCTTGAAAGATCTAGGCATAAAACTTTTTGAGATGGGAGCTATTCATGGGCTCCTGCAGAGGTTCCCCTTTGGGTGTTGATAGCTGATATGCCCCTAACTTGTAACTTGTTGTGATGACAAAATGTCCCAACCAATTAGGTTTAAATTTTCCTTTGTTGCTTGGGTTTGGGACATTCTTCTGATTTTATTTTAACACCAGTTCTCTGACTTGGAAATTCCTGCTTCTGATTTTCTTATTGTAGCTCCTTTTGAGTCTATTTTGATAGACTTGCAAATGATTCAAAGCATCTATTCGTCGCTCATCCAGTAGCTCCAGCTCATTAAATCTTGACACTCAATACTCTTCATCTGTGATGAGGTTTTGCAGTGATATCCTAACTGATGGGATCTCGATCTCAATGGGAAGTACTGCTTCTTATCCGTAGACCAGGGAGAAAGGGGTGGCGTCGGTGGGTGTACGAATGCTGGTTTGATAGGCCCAAAGGGCGGGATTAAGCTATAAATGCCAGTCACGACCTATGTCATTGACTATTTTCTTGAGGATTTCAAAATGGTTTTGTTTGTAGCTTCTGCTTGGCCCTTGCCTTGGGGATAGTATGGGGTCGAGAAGCGATGTTGTATTTTGAATTTTTCGCATAAGTCACAGACCTCCTGATTCTTAAATGGTGTCCCATTATCTGAGATAATGGCTTGTGGAACACCATATCGACAAATGAGATAGTTCAGGATGAACTTAGAAATCTGATTCCCATTTATGTACGTCATGGGTATGGCCTCCACCCATTTAGTAAAGTACTATGTTGCGGTTATGATGAATTTGTGGCTGTTAGATGAGGTGGGCGCGATTTTTCCAATGAGGTCAAGTCCCCACTGTGAAAAGGGCCATGGTGTGATGATAGGATGAAGTTCTTGAGCTAGAGCATGGATGAGGTCCCCATGCTACTGACATTGTAGACACTTTCTGGAATATTCATGTGCCTCTCTTTCCATTGTGGGCCAATAATACCCCATCCTCAGTAGTTTCTTGGCTATGGTCATTCCACTCGAGTGTGAACCACAGATACCATTATGTACTTCAGTTAGAGCGGTTAATGCCTCTTCAACGTTTAAGCAGCGTAGTAGGGTTCCTTCTATGCTCCTATGATATAGGGTATCTCCTAGGATCACAAATCTAGATGCATTTTTAACAAAGGTTCATTTTAGGTTTGAGGGTAGGTCAATGGGTATGACTGCTATTTGAAGGTATGTGTAAATTTCATGATATCAAGGATCACCAGGACCAACAATTTTGCACACATATTATGATTCTGGTACCTCGAATGTGGGCACAAGAAGCTGCTCAATCAGGAATTCATATTTTGGAACATTGTGGGGGATGTTGAGCAAGGATCCAATTGTTGCCATGGCGTTTGCTACTTTGTTGTTGGTTCTAGGAATCTGCTCAAATGTTATTTCGATGAAGGATTCTTTGAGAGTCTCCACCAATTTCTTGTATGGATTGAGCTTGTCATCCTTGGTCTAGTATTCATCGTTCACTTGATTTATGATGAATTGAGAATCTCTGTATACTTTGAGAGCTATGATGTTCCACTGCACTACTATTCTGAGACCTATGGTCAAAGCCTCATATTCCACAATGTTATTGGTGCAAGGAAATGCCAGTTTGTAGGACCTTGGTATGCAATCCCCTTGTGGTGTGATATAGAAAACACTAGCTCCTAATCCATGTTGTGTGTATGAGCCATCGAAGTACAATTTCCAGTGGTTAGCTACGTTGAGATTGAAAATGGATTCATCTGGAAACTTTGAGATGAGAGGGTTCTCTAAATAGATTGGTGCTTCTGCTAATTGATCTGTGATGACTTGGCCCTTGATTGCTTTCTGTTCCACATATTCAATGTCGTATTCTGACAGTATCATCACCCATTTTTCCATTCTTCCTGTGAGCATTGCCTTTGATAGTAGATACTTGAGAGGGTCAATTTTGGCAATGAGTTTTATTTTATGTGCCAACATGTAATGTCTAATTTTTTGTGATGCAAACACTACTATGAGGCATGCTTTCTCGATGAATGAATAGTTTAGCTCATGCCCAACCATTGTCATGCTGATGTAATAAATGGCCCTTTATGTTCCATTTTCTTCGTGCTGAGCCAAGAGAGCTCCAAGGGATGTTGTTGTTGATGACATGTATAGAATCAATGGCTTTCTTAGGATTGGTGGCATTAATACTGGTGGTGTCAGTAGGTATTCCTTGATTTTGTTGAATGCCTCTTCACACTTGGTATCTGATTTGTATGTTGCTCCCTTGTGGAGTAGGTGAGAATATGGGTTTTTTTTTTCGCCAATTGTGCTATGAATATTTGAATGGATTGGAGTCTGCCTTGGAGACCTCTTAATTGTTTTAATTTTTTTGGTGCTTCCATCTTGAGGATTGCTTTTACCTTTGTTGGATCTACCTCGATACCCCTCATTGACTCTATAGATCCTAGGAGCTTTCCTGATTGTACATCGAAGACACACTTCTTTGGGTTTAGTATGACCTTGTACTCCTCCAGCCTGTCAAAGATGGCACTTAGGGTTGATATGTGATCTTTTCTTTTTTTGGACTTAGCTAGAATGTCATCAACATAGTCTTCAATTGTTTTATGGATCATGTTGTGGAATATCAATGTCATGGCCTTTTGATATGTTGCTTCTATGTTCTTTAAGCCGAATGGCATCATGTTCCAACAATATGTCCCCCATGGACAAGTGAAAGTTGTTTTATGTTGGTCCTCTTTAGCTATCATGATCTGATTGTACCCTGAGAATCCGTCCATTAGTGATATCTCATGTCTCGCTATCATGTCTACTATCATGTCGATGTTGGGAAGTGGGAAGTAATCTTTTGGAAATGCCTTGTTCAAATCTCTGAAGTTTGTGTAGATTCTGATATTTCCGTCGGGTTTTGAAACAGGTACCAAATTTGACACCCATTCTAGATAATCTATTGGTCGGATAAATCCTATGTCTAATAGCTTTTTTAGCTCCATTTTGATCAATAAGGCAATCTGAGGATGCATTTTTTGAAGCTTTTGTTTGACAGGCTTTGCTTCTGGATACACTACTAAGTGGTGAACCACGGTCTCTGGATCAAGTCCTAGCATGTCAGCATAAATCCATGCAAAGTTTATTTGTCTTTCTCTTAGGAATGCCGCTAGGAGCTCTTGCTCTTCTAATAATATTGATTTTGCATAGAATGTGATATGTGGGGTCTCCTCTGTTCCTAGGTTGACCGGATTGCATTTTTCTACCAAGACTGCTAACTTTTCTTAATGAAGAGCTCTTAAAGGAAGATTGAATCCCCCATCCTCGGATGCCTCAGAGAGGTTTTCACCATTGGATATGTCCTTTCTTTTTACTTTTTTCTGGTCAGAGAGTGCCACAGTGTGGTTTTCACTCAAGGACTTGGATATTATTCTTAATTTCTCACTTTTGCGACTGAAGGATTCAATTGTTTCCCCATAATAGGCATGTGTGTCCAGCTCCATTATAAACCCTCCTTTTTTATCCCCATCTGGAATGTTATCCCGCAATCCCATGAATTTTGAGAGTGCCTCATCATTTTTGAATCTATCAAGAACTGGTGGTCCTCGTTGGTCATAGTCGATGAGTTGGGGATATACTAGGCGAATCTCATGATTTTGGTGGTCTATTTTAAAAGATATGGTGCTAATCATGCAAAGAGTGGTATCCTCAAATAGCCTAGGTAAGTTGGTCATGGTATCCTCATCATCGCTACTACTACAGACATTGGTTATATCAAATGTAAAGTTATCTATGACTCTACCTATAGACATTGGTAAGCGTAGTTCTGTTGGGGTTAGCTGAGGAGGATTAATAACCATTCTAATTGGAGGACTTCAGCCTCATATGGTTATACTCAAAGGGGTACATCCAAGGCCAATATTTTTTATTGGTCGTGTCTCTGGCATGATAGGTATTATAATCCCATTGTCGTTTTGTCCTAGTCTTTGATTTCTATCGTAGCCCATTGTGAACATCATTTGCAAACCCTTGCTTCTGTCATCCATTGCTAAGTCCACTATTGGTATTTCATCTTGATATAGCATGTGAGATGGATCCGCCTCAATAACTTCTCATCCCAGATCTCCCCAACTTGTGAAGGTGGGATAGTTTTCAAGAGACGTTTGGGATGTGGAGGCTTCATTTATTTGTGGTTGTCCTCGTGATCTAGGAGAATGTGGTAACTCTCCTACCACAAAAACATTATTAGGGAGCTTGTAGTTGCCACATCTGTAATCTTGGATGATGACTTTGATGTCAAAAATGGTGGGGATGGTGTGAGTGGCGGGTGTCTCTGTCGCAGAAGTGGACGCGAGAGTGGTGGGATCGATGTATGGTGTGGATGGGCCCTCATCATTTTTTGGTACTTGGGGGATTTTGTAATACTTTTCTTCAAGATTTTTGCAATATGAGAAAGGTTCGGGATCTCCATGGATGGTAACTTCTTGTCCCTTATGTGTGAATTTCACATATTGGTAGAAAGTTGATGCTACTGCTTTCATCGCATGAATCCATGGGCATCCTAGGAGGATGTTATATGGAAAGTCGAGGTCCAAGATTTGACAAGTGGTTTCCATGATGGTAGACCCTACTTGAATAGGGAGTTTGATCGTGCCTTGAGACACTCTTTCTTGATCATCATATACTCTTATCATGATACCCTTCCCTTTGTCAATAGAATCTTCTGATATTTTCAACTGCTTGATGAGGCTGAGAGAATAGATATTCAAACCCGCACCTCCATCCACCAAGACCCTTTTGATTTTTCTCTTATGTACTATGGCTTCTAAGTGAAGTGCACGATTTTGAGATGGTTGAGCAGGGAAATCCTGGTTGGAGAATGTAAGAAGATTAGGCGTAATGATATTTCTAACCATAGCTTGGAATTTCTCCGCATCAAGATCTGCGGGGACAGTGGATGAGGCCAACGCTTCTTCAAGAATTTTCATATGGGTAGATGATATTTTTAGCAACTCCATGATGGAGATTTGCATTGGAATTCTTTTGAGCTGATCTAGGACATTGTATCCAGTAGGGATGGATCTAGATGTAGGGACTATGTTTGGCCGGGATGATCCTGTGATGGTTACTTTGTTGCCTCTTGTGGTGACTCCACAATCTTTGACATAGGCGCCCTTGATAGTAATGACCTTGCAGTTTTCATCTAGGGAAGCAACGACTATTTCATACACATGATTTACGTTTGAGTGGGCACCTTTCCCTTTATCTTTCTTATTGTTATTCCCTTTGTTGCCATGATTTGGCATTGGATTTGTATATATCTTAAGATCTTGATTTCCTGTAGGTTGTTCCATGTTTATGATTCTTTTATCGATGAGATCTTGAATTATATTTTTTAATCTCATGCAATTGTTTGTGGTATGGCCTTTGGTTTTATGGAACTCATAGAGTTGAGTCTCATTATACCAAGGAGGTTTCACATCTGGTTCTTGGTAATTCTTAAATGTAGGAGGCTTGATGAGTTTTTCATCTATCAGCTTTTTCATTATGTCTTCAAGTGGTTCCCCCAAAGTGGCGTACTTTTGCTTGGGATAACTCTTGTTGCATTGGGGTGGTCCCCTTTGCTCATTGAGATTATTGATTGTCAAATTTTTGTGTGGTTGTTGTGTGGTTGTTGTGTTGCATGATGATTGTTTTGGTGTTGGATTTGGATTTGTGGTGCGGGTGTATTTTGGCGAGGGGCACTAATGACCACCTTGGCATCAATGACACCATCATTAGTAACATTTTTGTTCCTTTCCCACATGCGAGGTTTATCGTTATAATTGGAGCGTCGAAAGTTGTTTTTTTGTTCGGGGTATGAAGTTGATCTCGTGGGTTGAGTCATGAGGGCTCGTTCAATGCTGAGTGCCTTGTAGATCAACTGATCATATGTGGTGATGCCTTGAACCTTGAGATGAAATTCCAAGAGGCCGTCAAGGTTTGCGATGATGGTGCAAACTTGTTGTTCTTTTGGCATGGTCCACTTGCTCCGATTGGCCTTGGATTGCCATCGTTGTAGGAATGAAGTGAATGATTCACCCTTTCCTTGTTTCAGAGCTAAGATTTCTTCTAGACTAACATCCATTGCAATGGTGCATGCATAGTTTTTTATGGATGTGTCTATAATTTCTTGGAATGTCCTAATGCCTAAAGGTAGACGAGAGAACCATTCCATAGCGTGGCCTGCCAAACTCCTAGGGAAGAGCGGCATCAAATAAGTATCGTCGTATGTGACTTCCATGCAATGAACCTAGAATTCCCTGATGTGATCCTTAGGGTTTCCCATCCCTCTATATTTGTCAAATTTTGGGATTTCAAATCCCTTGGGGAATGGTTTCATCACTAGGCTCCTATCAAATGGATAGGGACACAAGTTGCTTGGTGCTTTTGTTGTTCGACCTGATTGAATATTGAGCACTTGTTGTGAAAGCAACTTGATTTGTGTCGTTACATCATTTTGTGGATTAGGGGGTGGGATGAAGGTGTTTTGGGGTGTTTTGATCATGGGTTGGATGGATGGGTTGTTTCATGGTATTTGTATGTTTTGCCGAGCTAGGTAGGCTTCCACCTACTGTTGTATGAACAACGCTTGTTGATTTATTGTTGTTGCGCTAAGATTTGTGCTTGTTATTGTGCTTGTTGTTGTTCCAACAATGCTTGTTGTTGTGCTTGTTGTTTTTCCAACAACGCTTGTTGTTGGGCTTCCAATTGGGTTGCTTCTTACTGCTCTTGATATTGCTTTATTGCTTGTTGATATGCTTGCAATTGTGCTGCTTGTTTTTGTGCAAGGAGTCGTGCTTGTGCTTGTGCATGTTGTGCTTGATATTGGGCATTTTCCTGAGCTTGAGCTTTTGCCTTGTCTTGTGCTTGTGCCACTTTTTGTTATAATAGATTTTGTGCTTGAGCAGCCTTTTGTGCTTGCAATGCTTGTGTGACTTGTTGTTGTTGTTGCAGTAAAGCTTGGACTTGTGCGGCCTATTCTACTTGTAATGTGGCTTGTGCAGCTTGGGAAGCTTGAGTGGCTTGTTGAGCAGCTAGTTGTACAGCTTTTTGTTTTTGCACTTGTTGGAATCCCCTCTGAAAAGCAGCTTGCAATGCCGCGTTGTATTGGCTTGATGTGGTGGAAGTTGGTTGTGGTGGATTCAGAATGGTATTTGTGGTGAGCAATGATGTCGTGTTGATGTTTTGAGTGATGGGTGGTGGTGTTGATGTGGTTGGTCCTTGGGAGACCATGATTTGTGATGTTAGGGGGTGTTTGATGATGTAGCAATTGCTTGTGCATTTGTCATTTGTTGGTGCGATATCGACAAAAAAATTTAAGCATTTGGCATAATGCTTTGATTGATATTTGGGATGTTGGTTTGATTGATACTTGGTAAAGGGGGAAGCCCTAAACCAAGAAGTGATGTGGATGTTAATGGAAATGGTGGAAGAGGTGGAAATGTGAGGGGTGCGAGTTCTTGCGAAAATGTTGTGGTGTCGAAAATGCCCCCTGGTCTGAACATATCTCCCTCCTCTTGTGAATTTGTGAGGAGAGAAGTTTGAGGTGTTGCGTGAAAAAATGATGATGATGGATCATGATGGAACGTGAGAGGAACATTCTTATGTAATGGGTTTTCGAGTATGTTTTGTTCCAAGATGGTATTTGCATCCAAGTTTTGATTATTAACAAGGGAGTGTGTTTGAATAGCATTGAGAAATGCATTTCCCTTATTAACATTGGGTTGGGTTGGAGCAAATGATGTCATAATCTACGGAATGTTCTGCATGATGCTTTGGGATGGGGGTGTAGATGAGATGGGAATGGTGGATGATATTGGAGGAATACATGTCTCCACTATAGTACTCGCGTCAAAATCTGAAGGTAACTTGGCCCCTTGTTTTGCTAGCTCAATCATTTATAACGAAGGGTTAAGCCTCATCATGATGTTGACGATTTTATGGTTTTCCGGATTTTGGAGCATTTCAATTATTTCTTTGTGAGACATCCCAAAGGTAAGATCCTCTCCTTGGGTTTCCTCTTGTGGATTTTTTGATGATGATATGGTTGGATTGCTTGATATGGCGGGATTCATTTCAACGTTTGTTTGGCTAAAATCACTTGAAGCAGGTGTTTCTTTGTTGGCTTCCATGCTCTTCTTGTATTGAGATCTAGTTTGAACCATAAAATGAGGATCAATTTTGAAGAATAGGAGAGATGCATCTCTTGGTTCCTTGGATTGATCTTTGCTTTATGTCCAAAGTAGAAATTTTTAGGATATCTTGAGGATCAAAAGGTGATATGATGATGATGCAAGGGATGGATGATATGAATGTTTTTGTCTTTTGATAAATCTTGAAGGAGATGCTAGGCTTTTGGGACTTTTGGATATGTTTCGGATTTTTTATTTTGATTTGATTTTGGATTTGGGATTTGTCCTTTATTTTCATTGATTTTGATTTTGAATGAAAAGACCCTAAGATATTGGATGATTATCTAAGGGATAGATTTGTTCAAAGGATGATAATTTGAATATGTGTAGGGAGAAGGATGCATCTACCCACACCTATTCAAACAAGATGATAGTTTAACCAAGTATATGAAGAAGGATGCATCTACATATACCAAGCTAAACAAGATGATTTTGATAAATTTGACTAAGCATATGCAAAAGGATGCATCTACACATACCTAGCCAAAGGTGATTTTTGATAAGGATTTCAAGGATGTTGTCCCAAGTATTTTGATGATTTTGATTTTTCCAAAAAGCCTAGCATTGAGGATGATTTCAAGATTTCTCCAAAAGGTGATGATGAGATGATTTTTTGTTTTGATGGATGAAAAATATTTTGATTGGCTTTGATCCTAAGATGAACCTAAAAAAGACATTTTGTTTGCCTAGACCTAGGTATTGAAGAGCATGCAAATGCTTCCTAGAGACTTTTATAACCAAAGAATGATTCAATTTGAACATACATTTTCAGATCTTGAACCAATGATTTTTGTTTTGGGATTTGGACTTTTTGAGAATCGTGAAGCTTCAACACACATGAAATTTCATTTTGCTTAGCTTTGCTTAATGGATTTATTTTACCAAAAACACTTTCTTTGATTAAGTTTTCCAACTAAGATATCCAATGTCTAGATTTCTTCAAACCCCACAAGATATGTTATGTGGAAATTCGATGAACTCAAGGCAAAGGTTTACCTATTTTTTACTTTAGTAGACAAATCGAGATGTAATCCAATGTTTAGAAACCTCTAAGGATGTAAATCCCAAGGGCAAGCAATAACATATGGATTGAGTCAATTGTATTTGTCTCCAAAAGGGTTTGAAATTTGGATGATGATGTTAAGTGTTTGTTTTCAAAATGTTTTCGATTAAGCAATGCACTTTGTAACCCAAGAATAAGTACAACCCTATGGATGTGTAAGACAATATTTGTTGGATTCCCAGTTGGACAATTCCAGCTACACTTATCTTTAGTGAATGGTTAGATGCTTGACCCCACTGGCTCCCCTCCATGACACTCACTTATACGGGGCAGCCAAGCATCAACACCCATGAAAATCCCATGGCATGCTTTCCATTTCTACTAAAAGACCGTAAAAGTGTGGGGTGGCTTCAGAATGACTGTTCTTGCACCAACAAATAGATTAAGGGATTTTGAAAAATTCTAGCACATGGGTTTTAATAAGGACTTTCCGTTCATGGAGATTAATGCATATGGAAAGAGTCCCCTTTCGGATCCATCTTGTTAGAATCAACCATGTGATATTGGCATTTACTCCAATACCCACATTTATATCCCAGTTGGAAATACTCTTGGCTTTAGAGTGTTACCAGTTGAGTCATTCCCTTGGGTGAGTACTTTTTCCCTAAGGCAGGCCCTCTAGGATAAACAAAAGTGAGTAAAAACAATATTCGTAACTCGATCAATCTTTGTTGGAAACAAAGAGAGAGAATATACGCAATAATTCCCCCACTCACACTTGCACAAGATTTTGTTCAATTTTTAAACCCAAATTGAAGTGTGGAGGTGATTGCTTTATCTCAACCTAAAATCATGAAAAAGGCCTTTTGATTCTCAAGATCGCTATAAAGCGCGAGAGAAGTACATACGTCCTTTTTCAATGAGGTTAGTTCAAGTAAGCCTTCACAAAACAATGTAGCACATGTTCATTTTAGATCCCACAAAGCAATAATGAATTCGTTTTAGAGCACCAAAAGACAAATGATAAACATTTTGTTCAATTGTTATCCAAAGAAACAAACTCTAATATGTTGTGATCCTAATGTTCATTTTAGCCTTTGCAAGAAATGAAAAGATTCTTTTTAAACCCAAATGAAATTAGTGTCCTAAGAAAGAAGTGATAACAATTTCTTAAAAGTGTTAAGCAAACACTAAAGTGTTTAAAAACACTTTGATCTTGCGAAATATCCTCCTCATGCTTCTCCTTTCTTTGTTTTCAATTTCCAACCTGCAAGGGAGAAAACCAGTCAAATTCAGGAAAATACAGAGATTACAAAGCAAAAAACATAAGACAAATTAATCATTCATCAAAAAGCACATGCTAAAATTTCATTTCCAATTTTTACTCCTTGCCAGCGGCGCAACCCGTGAATGCATTGGAGTTTGATTTCCTAGCGGTGCTCTCACCCATGTCTATTATCATACCCTTGATAGGGCCGACGATACCTGTCAGTAGGTACCATCTGACAGCTATACCATCGACATGGTACTGGCTGGTAGGGTACTGTCGGTAGGCCTGCCAATTGTCGTCCCCTTTTTTAAGGGGTTTTAAACCCTTAAGAAAAAAGAAAAACCAAATTTTATATATAAAATTTTCACCGTTTGATAAATACCGCTCATGGAAATTAAAGGGGTAGATGAATTTGTAACTTTTGAAAATTTAAACGGATTTTATAATAAATTCGGGTCCATAACCAATCTGAGTAGCGCCGCCCATGTGGGGCCGCCACTCAACCACCTAATTTTTTTTGCCTCAAGTGTAAACTAGAAATTTTCTTCTGAGGGGCATAACTTTCGCCTAGGTGCTTCGTTTTTCAACTTCTTGGACTCGTTGGAAAGCTAACTTAGAGCTCTACATTGTGGTGTTAGAAATTACTCCAGATTTTGTAGTTTTGATAGTGTTTTTCTTGGTCAAATTTAGTTGTTTCTTTTGAACTTCAAGAGGTGATATTAGGTGCATATTGAGTCAAATTTTGTACTTCAAATAGTCAACGGAAAGGTTGTTCAAAGCACTACACAGTGGATCAATTTTGGAGTTATTTTGACATGGTTTATTTGTTGTTTTATTTATCTGAGCTATTTATGGGTGTGTGAACCCCAATCCTAATACCTGCAAAACATAATGAATAAACACATTAAGTTAGATATTGTAAACATGAACAAGGATTCCCCATCAAATCCATTTACAAACTTCAAATTAAAAAATAAATCAACAAAGAACA
Organism: Sequoia sempervirens; assembly: GCA_007258455.2. NCBI lineage: Eukaryota > Viridiplantae > Streptophyta > Pinopsida > Cupressales > Cupressaceae > Sequoia > Sequoia sempervirens. The sequence continues at coordinate 180,044 of VDFB02066227.1, forward strand.
CAATGAAACAAGAAAATATAGATTCAATCCTAATTAGAATAGCAAACACATGATCCCATGGGGGAATTGGTGCCAATTTGATGTGAAAATTGGCCCTTTCCCAATTCCTAAGATGCAAGCTTGATATGTTGATGATGATTGATCCACTTTGTTGATGAAGGATGAGAGCTCCAAGCCAAAATCTACAAAAAACCTAACTAAGAACTCAATGGTGATGGATGGAAATGGCTAAATATTTTAGCATAATAACTTTGCATAATTTGTGGATGTTGAAATGAGGATATGAGCACTTTATTTATAGAATGCCAAGATGGATGAATGTCCAAATTTGAGCAATGTGGGACTAACATTCATCCAATGGCATGATGCCACTTGTCAATCTATGAGTGGATGGACGATGTGCAAGATTTGGGGATTGTGCCAATAAATGCATATTTTGAATTTCAAATTTGTTGAAATGACTTGCAAGAGGAAGGGAAAATGCAATAAATTCCACTTGGCTCAAGACAAAGGACATGTAAGATGAAGTTATTGCCTTGTTGGATGTACATGTTGACTTGGAATTTTTGAATTCAAATTTGGAGAATATTCCAAAAGATGCCTTGTGAGGAAAATAGAGATTTAATAAATGAATTAAATCTATTTTCATGTGCAACTTGCAAAATCTAGAGGATGTGACATGATAAGAATTAAATTAATCAAGGGTTAATTAATTTACTAGGAGATTAGATGATGTGACCTATTTGACTCAAATTTCTAGATTTATTTAAATCAAATAAGAGAGGAATATGATAAGAATAATTAAATAAGGATTTTGATTTATTTAATTAAAGGAGATGGTGTTAGATTAAATCAAATAAGGTTTTAATTTATTTAATTTAATGGATAGACTTTAGAGATTTAATCAAATAAAATTAATTATTTAATTAATAGGGATAAGTAGATCATATGGATTGATTTAATTAACAAAAGAGATTGACTTAATTAGATAAGATGATTTATTTAATTAAGAGAGGAATATTGATGAATTTAATCAGATAAGGAGATTTGATTAAATGGTTAGACTGAGGGATGATTTAGGATGAAACGATGTTAGTAGTCGGGATCAAGTGCACAATGTCAATTGGTATATTTTACATGTGTACAATGGGTTTCTTTGACTATGGTGATACTATGAATTTATGGATGATAAGATCTTGGAGATTTGATGTTATGATTCATTGTATACTCAGTTATAAATATCAGACTATTCTTTTTTTTGACATGGTTATCAGTATTGGTTGGATTTGTATGTTGCATTTTTATCTACAAAATGTGCAGTGTTGTAGGCGTTCTATAATTACATGTTGCATTTATGACTTGGACATGGGTTGTCTTTTCCCATTGATATTTCAGTGTTAATACATGTTTAGTTTTGGTGGCTTGGTTTAGTCACTTGGTTTGCTAGTTTTTTATGTTATATTGAGGAGGTGATATGGTATTACTAGGTACAGTCATGATATGAGATCTATGCAATTGACTATGATTATGTAGATATGTGGAAATGGTTGGGTTGAGATGTTGGTACATTTGGTGGTGTGTTTGGTTCCTTAACTATGGCACTTGAATATGGACATGTTTGGCAAATCAAATCAGAGGTTGATTTGGTGTTTGAGTCATTTTGGTCTATATGGTTATTCTCTTAGATATCCCAGTTTGTAGTTTACTAATGTGATGATGAGTTTTTATGTTTCAATGATTGGATCTACAACTCATGCAGGTTGTGGATTAGCTACCTGTTTACTTACAGTGAGATGACTTGGTTGTGGATTATCTTTATTCACCAGGTTTGATTCCTTGTTGTTGTAGAATTTGACAGTTGGCCTTGTTCTTGGTCATTTATACATTGGTATGTGTGCTTAGAGATGAGTGGATGGATGTTTCTTATAGTACCTAGATATTTTTTTATTGACTTATAGCATGTGGTTTATCATGATGTAATGGATAGCTGGATTACACTTTTCAGTGCGATCTTTTGACAGTGATGGATTGGCAATGATAGATTGGTAGTGATAGATATGTTTATGATGGTTTGGCGATTGAAGGTATCATCTTGGCATAGATATTTTGGTTCTACTTGTTATTTTACTAACAGTTCGGTTGTGTATGTAGACATGGATGATCTTCATGAAGAGGATGGTTGTCATGATGCCATGTGTGACTCGGTATCACAGTTTAGTGGGAGTTGTTGGTAGTGATGTGGATTCACTATTTGATGGTGGATGGTATTTTGTAGTGATTATTGGTGTCATGGATGGACTCTTTGTTTCTAATTTTATTCAATGATAGTTCATTAGCATCTTTGGTTTAATTGATAGGGGATAGTTTTATTCAGATTTATTACATATGTTGATTCTTTCTTTAGAATGTTTAGCTATTATGTCATGGTTTACTCTTGATATGCGTTTAGAGTTTGGCATGGTACTTGTTCTTTTGAGACTAGGATGTATATATGTAATGGTGCATGTGATCTCCTACGAGGAGATGGTTAGATCATGGATGTCATGTTTATGTTCCTAATTCTTGATTGGAACTTTGACATTGATCGAGTGTGGTTCTCTTTGTATTGGGTACATTGATCCATTTTTTGATTACTTCATGATGGTGCTATGTTGCATTCAGAGTTTTGGCATGGATTGGTTGGTTACAGGTACTCATGGATACTTGGAGACATAGGTGAGGCTTGAGTTCTCTTGAATTTAGAGACATGTGTTGAGATGGTTACTCTTGATGAGATTTTAGCAAGAAGTTTGAGGAGCCTACACCTTGGTTGGACGTGAGTTCAACACGGACCAATGGGGAGAGTGTTCTTGGATGAGTCCTGATGACTTGGATATCTTGGAGGAGCATTCCCATTCCACACTCTTGGTCTTCTCAGCAGTTTCACTTGAGAGGTATTGCTCACTGTTACATTTAGGTACTTTATGTTTTATGCTTTATCTTCTCATGCATATGGATGTTGAGCTATAGATATATGGTTTTCGAGGGTTCATTTGAGGAGTGTTGGCATGTCTATCTCCTTATGCATTCTAATTACATTCATTGATGTTGAGTTTAGGATATGTTTTTGGGATTATTTCCTTCATTGGGAATGACCTTCATTGGGAATGAATTTAGTTTGATCTTCTTTAGTTATGAGAGGCTTACATCCATGTTGATTACATGATACATATGTTGTGTTTGATCTTGGTGAGTAAATGGTTTAGTTTTGCCATGGATTTTATTTTGGGGTGTTGTGGAGGAGATAATACTTGACACAGTTGGCATTTAGAGGTGTATGTAAGATTTTTCTATAGGTATATGATGTGCATAATTTCTCTCTTTGGTCTTGGTCATCTTCCTAGATGTTTGGTTCCACATTACATTGTTTTGAGGTTTGGTTGGAGATATTGTGATCACTAGCTTGTGGTCATGTGTTTTCACTTATGTTCTTGGGTGATGACATGGAGGTTCCTTTATCTTTTTCCTTTATTGGGTGTGGAGAACTTTGGAGAGCTATGGAGACTTGTGGTGAGAGTTGTTCTTATAGGTTATTGATTTATAGGTTTGCATATCATAGTGGATGATTCCTTGGTACTACATGATGTTGTTTACACTTTCTATATGATGCTATTAGTAGACTTGCTATGTCTTAATCTTTTTGAAATTTTCATTACCCATGCAATAGGAGCTCTTAGATGTGTATGTCATTTATGATAGGTTTGCATATGTATTTTATGATTGTAGTTTATGGGTGTATATGTTGATGGCATGAGTTTACTATGTTATTGTATACCTTGGAGGTATGGATAGTTGGATGTGTTAGCACTTATGTGGGTGCTATTTCAGCTATGTTTTTATGTATCTTGACAACTTGTGGTGCATATTGTTACCTTTGGATTGAGTGTATGTGTTTGGGATATCGGTTGAGGCAAGACTTATGCTTTGTTGTGACAGATTGTGTGGCTTCTCTTTGGATGGATTCTTATCTTTGGGCATTGGCATGATGGTGGGTACAATCATTCATGTTTGGGATGGTGGTCACTTTGATTCTTGTTGCAGGTATCTTGATGGAGCACATGGAGCACTTTGATTCCTTGATGGTATATGTGGTTATATGGACTATTCTTTTGATTCATGTTTAAAGGTTTCTTGTTCCCTTTATGCAATGTATACAACAAGTGGGAGAATGTTAGGAAAAGGATTTGTACACCTTGCAAAATATATTTAATGTAATTATTCTTGGGGCCACTTAATGTTGCATGTAACATTGGGGTATAAGTTAAGTTTCTAAAATGTAATTATTTAATATTGGGGAAAATAAATAAATAAAGTACCCAATATGAGGACATGGTTTTTTAATCTCATGGTTTTAGTCACATGGTTTTTTGTAATACCACTTGGTGGTTTTGTGGGAGCTTATTTCTATAAAAGCAACCACAAGGGTAGTTGTGTAGGTTGAGGAAAGTTTGCATGTAAGCTCTGGTTAGCATTTGTGAGGGTTTGAAGCATGGCATGGGATGTGTGGCTACATGCTTGTTCACATGGATTTCTTGGAGAGGGCTTGTTGCTTCAATGGTTTTCATGGAGACTCTAAGGATAAATTGTAATCTTTATTGTTGAATAATACATGAGAGATAGATGTTTTCGATTGTTGAGTTTTTTCCCTCTTGAGGGTTTTTCCAAGGTAAATCTTGTGTCATATTTTCATGGGGATGTTGTCTATTCTCTTGCATATAGATTCTAAATACTTATTTGCATAGATTTCTCTTTTGGGTTATATGGAAATTGTCTTTTAATGGTTGCAAGTTTCCAACAATTGGTATTAGAGCCAAGGGTGTGGTTATATAACCCTTGGTAGAGAAAAATCAGAAAAAAAATTGTTTAAGTTTGAATCTATGCATTGCATGTGAGAATGAAAGACATGGCAAGATATGATGGTTTTGCAGGTTGTTTATTGTAGATTTGAGGGTTTTGGGTTTGCTGATTTGATGGGTTGTCTACAGATTTGGGGTGTGAGAAATTTTGGGTGAAATGGGTTTCTTGGTTTTGCATTCAAGTGGGGGTTTTGTGGGGAAAAATTTACAAATGATATCTTGACCCAAAATAGACCTCACAGTTGGATCTGGGTTGGCTGAGAGATGAAAATTGATATATAATTTTCCCTATTTTGGCTACTGAAAAATACAACAATTTTTTAATGTAAAACCTGCTTTCTTGCAATCGTATAGATAATATTTTATTCAGGAAAAAAAATAAAAGTAGAAAAAAAAATTCCCATCAATTAAAAAAAACGCCATGCAAAAATGAAAAATCAAAATTTATAGGGGGCCAATGGAAAATTTTGTTTGAAAAAATAAAAATTTAAAAAAAATGAGGTGGGGGAGTCGGCCCCCACCCCTGTCTGTTGTCATACCCCTGATAGGGCTGGTGGTACTTGTCAGCAGGTACCATTCGGAAGATATGCCCCTGGCATGGTACCAACTGGTAGGGTATTGTCAGTGACTTGCTAGTAGGCCTGCTAACTACCATCCCCCTTTTTAAGGGGTTTTAAACCCTTAAGAAAAGAACAAAATCAAATTTTATTTATAAAATTTTCACCGTTTGATAAATACTGCCCATTGAAATTAAAGGGGCCGATGAATTTATAACTTTTGAAAATTTAAAATAGATTTTATAATAAATTTGGGTCCGCAACTAGTCTGAGTGGTGCCATCCAGGTGGGGCCACCGCTCAGCCACCTAATTTTTTTTTGCCTCAGGTGTAAACTAGACATTTTCTTCTGAGGGGCATAACTTTTTCCTACGTGCTTCATTTTTCGACTTCTTGGACTCATTGGAAAGTTGACTAAGAGATCTATGCTGTGGTGTCATAAATTTTTCTAGATTTTGTAGTTTTGACATTGTTTTTTCTTGGTCAAACTTAGGTGTTTATTTTAAGCTTCAAGAGGTGATATCGGGTGCATATGGAGTCATATTTTGGACTTCAAATAGTCAATGGAAAGCTTGTTTACACCACTACACAGTGGATCAAGTTTGGAGTTATTTTGGCATGGTTTATTTTTTGTTTTCTTTATTTGAGTTTTTTATAGGTTTCTTTGACTATGGTGATACTATGAGTTTATGGATGATAAGATCTTGGAGATTTGATGTTATGATTCATTGTATACTCAGTTGTACATCTCATATTATTCTTTTTTTTACATGGTTATTAGTATTGGTTGGATTTGTATGTTGCATTGTTATCTACAAGGTGTGCAATGTTGTAGGTGCTCTATACTTACATTGCATTTATGACTTGGACATGGGTTGTCTTTGCCCATTAATATTTCAATATTAATACATGTTCAGTTTTGGTGGATTGGTTTAGTCACTTGGTTTGTTGGTTTTGATGTTATATTAAGGAGGTGAGATGGTATTACTAGGTACAGTCATGATATAAGATCTATGCAATTGACTATTATTACACAAATATATGGACATGGTTGGGTTGAGTTGTTGGTACATTTGGTGGTGTGTTGGTGGTGTGTTTGGTTCCTTAACTATAGTACTTGAATATGGACATGTTTGGAAAATTAGATCAGAGGTTGACTTGGTGTTTGAGTCATTTTGGTCTATATGGTTATTCTCTTAGATATCTCAGTTTGTAGTTTATTATTGTGATGATGAGTTTCCATGTTTCAATGATTGGACCTACAAGTCATGTAGGTTGTGGATTAGTTACCCGTTTACTTGTAGTGGGATGACTTGGTTGTGGATTATCTTTATTCACCAGTTTTGATTCCTTGTTGTTGCAAACTTTGACAGTTGGCCTTGTTCTTGGTCATTTGTACATTGGTATGTATGCTTAGAGATGAGTGGATGGATGTTTCTTATAGTACCTAGATAGTTGTTTTTGGGATTTTTAGCATGTGGTTTATCATGATGTCATGGATAGCTTGATTACACTTTTCAGTGGGAGCTTTTGATAATGATGGATTGGAGGTGATGGATATGTTTATGATGGTTCGATGGTTGAAGGTATCATCTTGTCTTGGAGATTTTGGTTCTACTTGTTATGTTACTGACAATTCAGTTGTGTATGTAGACCTGGATGATCTTCATGGAGAGGATGGTTGTCACGATGCCATGTGTGACTCAGTATCACAATTTAGTGCGAGTTGTTGGCAGCGATGTCGATTCACCATTTGATGGTGGATGGTATTCTGTAGTGATTGTTGGTGTCATGTATGGTCTCTTGGTTTCTACTTTTATACAGTGATAGTTCATTGACATCTCTGGTTTCATTTATAGGGGATAGTTTTATCCATATTGATTACATATGTTGATTCTTGGTTTAGAATGTTTACTTATTATGTCATGGTTTACTCTTGATACACATTTAGAGTTTGGCATGGTACTTGTTCTTTTGAGACCAAGATGTATATATGTTATGGCGCATGTGATCTCCTAGGAGGAGATGGTTAGATCATGGATGTCATGTTTATGTTCATGATTTTTGATTGGAGCTTGTACATTGATTGAGTGCGGTTCTCTTTGTATTGGGTACATTGATCATTTGCTCGATTACTTCATGATGGTGCTATGTTGCATTTGGAGTTTTGGCATGGATTGGTTGGTTACAGGTACTCATGGATACTTGGAGACATAGGTGAGGCTTGATTTCTCTTGCATTTAGAGACATGTGTTGAGATGGTTACTCTTGATGAGATTTCAACAAGAAATCCAAGGATCCTACACATTCGTTGGACATGATTTCAACATGGACCTATGAGGAGAGTGTTCTTGGATGAGTCATGATGACTTGGATATCTTGGAGGAGCATTCCCATTCCACACTCTTGGTCTTCTCAGTGGTTTCACTTGAGATGTATTGCTCATTGTTACTTTTAGGTGCTTTATGTTTTATGCTTTATCTTCTCATGCATATAGATGTTGGGCTATGACTATATGGTTTTTGAGGGTTCATTTGAGGAGTGTTGGCATGTCTATCTCCTTATGCATTGTGATTACATTCATTGATGTTGAGTTTAGGATATGTTTTTGGGATTATTTCTTTCATTAGGAATGGATTTAGTTTGATCTTCTTTGGTTATGAGAGGTTTACATCCATGTTGATTACATGATACATATGTTATGTTTGATTTTGGTGATTGAACGGTTAGATGTTGTCATGTATTTTCTTTTGGGGTGTTGTGGAGGAGATTATACTTGACACAGTTGGCATTTAGAGGTGGATGCAGGATATTTTTCTATGGGTATATGATGTGTAGAGGTTCTCTCTTTGGTATTGGTTATCTTCCTAGATGTTTGATTTCATGTTACATTGGTTTGAGGTTTGGATGGAGCTATTGTGATCACTAACTTATGTTCATGTGTTTTCACTTATGTTCTTGGGTGATGACATGGAGGTTCCTTTATCCTTTTCCTTTGTTGGGTGTGGAGAACTTGGGAGAGCTATGGAGACTTGTGGTGAGAGTTGTTCTTACAGGTTATTGATTTATAGGTTTGCATATCATAATGGATGATTCCTTGGTACTACATGATGTTGTTTACACTTTTTATATGATGTTATTGGTAGACTTCCTATTCCTTGATCTTTTTTAAATTTGCATTACCAATGCAGTGGGAGCTCTTGGATGTGTATGTCATTTATGATAGGTTTGCACATGGATTTTATGATTTTAGTTTATGGGTGTGTTGGAATATTATGCCTCAACTTGTTGGTTTGAATCTCTATTAAAAACTTGGAATTCTTTTCCTTTGTTTGGTCTTCTTTATTGGTCGATCGCTAGAGTTCTTAAATTTTTAACCTAAGCTGCAGAGTTTTGAAAGTTTATAACTTGGTGATAGTGTGTTGGTTGTGACATTGTTGTTTTCTTGAACTCTAGAAACTTGTCACGAAGTTCAGAAGTTTCTTAACTTTCCAACTAGTCGATCTCCTTCATTATCATGCAATTCAGGAATTCTCTAACCTACTGTGGAAGTTACGAAGTTCAAGTTTTCTCTGACTGGGCGACAATGGTATTGTCTTGTCGCGGGGATCGAGAAATTCCTAACCTCCGTGTGGTGGTTGTGAAGTTAGAGTTTTACGCGACATGTCGATGGGTGTTCACTTCATTGGAGCCATGCCAATGGTTGTATTAAGGCTGCAGATGTACAAGTGAGTGAATAATAAAAGGGATAACTCATGGACACGTAAAGTCTTCAGGATTTTGGATTTAAACTATTGACTATTCATATATTGCACCAATGTGGGATAATGTCGATGGTTGGACTTCTTTGACAGTTGAACAAATTGAATTGGTTGGACAAAATATTCTTAGAGATCGAAAGTTCTGAGGGAGTATGATGAAATGACAGACCGGTTGGGTTTTTGTGTTGGAAGCAAAAATATTGGTTTTGATTGAGCGTTTATTGTATGTTGAAAGAGCATTGTAACAGTGCTACGATTGACTGTGGTTTGGAAGAACTATGTGATTTGCCCAATTGTAATGTTGTTGTGTAATATAAGAGAAAAAACACCTGTGAAGAAGGGATTTGTAACTTTATTGTAATTTCTTTTTACTGTGAATAAAGTGATCTTTCTTGTGTGGTGGGTTTTTCTCCCAAAAGGGTTTTCCCACATAAATTTGGTGTCTATTCTCTATTGAGATTATTGTTTATTATGTTCTATCATTTTACATGTGAATCTTAATGATCTATAATTTGAAATTAAAAGTACTCCTGCATTGTTCCCCAGTGAATTGAGATTAGGAAAGGAATTTATGCACTAGAGTCTTTCCTTACAGGGTGTATATGTTGATGGCATGAGTTTAATATGTTATTGTATACCTTGGAGGTATGGATAGTTAGATGTGTTGGCACTTACTATGGGTGTTATTTCAGCTATGGGTTTGTGTATCTTGACGACTACTAGTGCATATTGTTACCTTTAGATTAAGTGTATGTATTTGGGATATTGGTTGAGGCAGGACTTATGCTTCATTGTGACAGATTGTATGGCTTCTCTTTGCATGGCTTCTTATCTTTGGGCTTTGGCATGATGGTGGATGCAAAAATTCATGTGTTGGGATGGTGGTCACTTTGATTCTTGTTGAGGGTATCCTAATGGAGCACATTGAGCACTTTGATTCCTTGATGGTATATGTGGCTATATGGACTGTTATTTTTATTCATGTTTAGAGATTACTTGTTCCCTTTATGCAATGTATACAACAAGTGGGAGAATGTTAGGAAAAGGTGTTGTACACCTTGCATAATATATTTAATGTAATTATTCTTGGGGCCACTTTATGTTGCATGTAACATTGGGACATAAGTTAAGTTGCTAAAATGTACTTATTTAATATCGGGGAAAATAAATAAATAAAAAACTCAATATTAAATATGGGGATGTGGTTTTGTAATCTCATGGCTTTAGTCACATGGTTTTGTGTAATACCACTTGGTGGTTTTGCGGGAGTTTATTTCTATAAAAGCAACCACAAAGGTAGTTGTTTAGGTTGAGGAAAGTTTGCATGTAAGCTCTGGTTAGCATTTGTGAGGGTTTGAAGCATGGCATGGGATGTGTGGTTACATGCTTGTTCACATGGATTTCTTTGAGATGGCTTGTTGCTTCAATGGTGTTCATGGAGACTCTGAAGATGTATTGTAATTTTTATTGCTAAATAATACATGAGATGGATGCTTTTGGAGGCTAGGTTTTTCCCTCTTGAGGGTTTTCCTAGGGTATATCTTGTGTCATATTTTCATGGGTATGTTGTCTATTCTCTTGCATGTGGATTTTGAATACTTATTTACATAGATTTATCTTTTGGGTTATATGGAAATTGTCTTTCAATGGATGCAAGTTTTCAACAACTGGTATTAAAGCCAAGGTTGTGGTTGTATAACCCTTGGTAGAGAAAAATCAGAAAAATATTGTTTAAGTTTTAATCTATGCATTGCATGTGAGAATGAAAGACATGACAAGATATGAGGGTTTTGTAGGTTGTTTATTGCAGATTTGAGGGTTTTAGGTTCGCTGATTTGATGGGTTGTCTGCAAATTTGGGGTGAGAAATTTTGGGTGAAATGGGTTTCTTGGTTTTGTATTCAAGTGGGGGTTTTGTGGGGGAAAATTTACAAATGATATCCTAGCCCAAAACGGACCTCATGGTTGGATTTGGGTTGGCCGAGAGACAAAAATTGATATATAATTTTCCCTATTTTGGTTACTAAAAAAATACTTTTTTTTTTTGTAAAACCCCTTCTTGCAATCGTATGGATATTCTTTTATTTAGAAAAAATTAAAATTCAAAAAATTTCATCAATTAAAAAAATGCCACGCAAAAATGAAAAATCAAAATTTATAGGGGGGTAGTGGAAAAGTTTTTTTGAAAAAACTAAATATTAAAAAAAACTTAAGGGGGGAGGGGGGGTCAGCCCCCAACCCTGTCTGTCATTGTACCCCTGACAAGGTTAATGGTACCTATCAATAGGTACTGTTTAGTGGGTACGCCGCCAACACAATATTAGCTAGTAGGGTATCGCTGACGACCTACCAGTGGGTCCAACAATTGTCGTCCCCTTTTTTAAGGGGTTTTAAACCCTTAAGAAAAAATAAAAATAAAATTTTATTTATAAATTTTTCACCATTTAATAAATACCGCCCATGGAAATTAAAGAGGCCGATGAATTTGTAACTTTTGAAAATTTAAACGAATTTTATAATAAATTCGGGTCTGTAACCAATCTGAGCGGCACCACCCAAGTAGTGTCGTCGCTCAGCCACTTAATTTTTTTTTGCTTCAAGTCTAAACTAGACATTTTCTTCCAAGGGGCATAACTTTCATCCAGTTGCTTTTTTTTTCGTCTTCTTGGACTCGTTGGAAGGCTGACTTAGAGCTCTATGTTGTGGTGTCAAAAATTTTTCTAGATTTTGTAGTTTTGATAGTGTTTTTCTTGGTCAAAGTTAGGTGTTTATTTTGATCTTCAAGAGGTGATATCGGGTGCATACAAAGTCATATTTTGGACTTCAAATAGTCAACGAAAAGCTTGTTTGGAGCATTACACAGTGGATCAGGTTTGCAATTATTTTGGCATGGTTTATTTGTTGTTTTCTTTATCTGAGTTTTTTATGGGTTTCTTTGACTATGGTGATACTATGAGTTTTTGGATGATCAGATCTTGGAGATTCGATGTTATGATTCATTGTATACTTCGTTGTACATCCCAAATTATTCTCTTTTTTGACATGGTTATCGGTATTGGTTGGATTTTTATGTTGCATTGTTATCTACAAGTTGTGCAATGTTGTAGGTGGTCTATACTTACATGTTGCATTTATGACTTGGACATGGGTTGTCTTTGCCCATTGATATTTTAGTATTAATGCATGTTCAGTTTTGGTGGCTTGGTTTTGATGTTATATTGAGAAGGTGAGATGGTATTACCAGGTACAATAATGATATGAGATCTATGCAGTTGACTATAATTATGTAGATATGTGGACACGGTTGGGTTGAGTTGTTGGTACATTCGGTGGTGTGTTGGTGGTTTGGTTTGTTCCTTAACTATGGTACTTGAATATGGGCATGTTTGGAAAATCAGATCAAAGGTTGATTTGGTGTTTGAGTCATTTTGGTTTATAAGGTTATTCTCTTAGATATCCCAGTTTGCAGTTTACTAATGTGGTGATGAGTTTTCATGTTTCAATGATTGGATCTACAAGTCATGCAGGTTGTGGATTAGCTACCCATTTACTTCCAGTGGGATGACTTGGTTGTAGATTATCTTTATTCACCATGTTTGATTCCTTGTTGTTGCAAACTTTGAAAGTTGGCCTTGTTCTTGGTCATTTGTACATTGGTATGTGTGCTTAGAGATGAGTGGATGGATGTTTCTTATAGTACCTGGATAGTTGTTTTTGTGACTTTTAACATGTGGTTTATCATGATGTCATGGATAGCTTGATTACACTTTTCAATGGGAGCTTTTGATAGTGATGGGTTGGTGGCGATGGATATGTTTATGATGGTTTGGTGGTTGAAGGTATCATCTTGGCTTGGAGATTTTGGTTCTACTTGTTATGTTATTGATAGTTTAGTTGTGTATGTTGACCTGGACAATCTTCATGGAGAAGATGGTTGTCATGATGCCATGTGTGACTCGGTATCACAATTCAATGGGAGTTGGTAGTGATGTGGATTCACCATTTGATGGTGGATGGTATTTTGCAATGATTTTTGGTGTCATGGATGGACTCTTGGTTTCTACTTTTATGTAGTGATAGTTCATTAGCATCTTTGGTTTCATTGATAGGGGATAGTTTTATTCAGATTGATTACATATGTTGATGTTGGTTAAGAATGTTTAGGTATTATTTCATGGTTTACTCTTGATATACATTTAGAGTTTGGCATGGTACTTGTTATTTTGAGACTAGGATGTATATATGTTATGGTGCAATGTGATCTCCTAGGAGGAAATGGTTAGATCATGGATATCATGTTTATGTTCCTGATTCTTGATTGGAGCTTTGACATTGATCAAGTGTGGTTCTCTTGGTATTGGGTGCATTGATCATTTTCTTGATTACTTCATGATGGTGCTATGTTGCATTTGGATTTTTGGCATGGATTGGTTGGTTATAGGTACTCATAGATACTTGGAGACATAGGTGAGGCTTGAGTTCTCTTGCATTTAGAGACATGTGTTGAGATGGTTACTCTTGATGAGATTTCATCAAGAAGTCTGTGGAGCATACACCTTGGTTGGACGTGAGTTCAACATGGACCTATGAGGAGAGTGTTCTTGGATTTGTCATGATGACTTGAATATCTTGAAGGAGCATTCCCATTCCCCACTCTTAGTCTTCTCGGTGGTTTCACATGAGAGATGTTAGCTCTCAAAAACACAGGCAAGATACCTCAAGAAGTTGCCAATCTCTTGATACATTTCAGGGTAATAGACAAGGTCAAGAGAACTCAACCTTCTACTCTTTAGGTGCTGCTAAACCTAGGCAGGTGAACCTTTCTGAATGAAGTAGACTTGACTTATGGTTATCCTTCTAAAATGCTTTGTCCACAATGGCATATCGAAGTGAACAAATGAAATCAAAATTGATAGCAATCTTCTGATCTAAATCCTAAAATGCTTAATAAAAAGATGTAAAGAAACTAAATGAATCAAATGATGAAATGCAGAGACCAGTGCCTTGTTGGGTATACGAAGTCAAATGAAATAGAAGTGAGCAACTTATTCTGGTAGAAAATAAAATTACAGGCATATGATCTGTTCATAACTTGTATAAACAATGGAGGATTATGACTACTAAGCTTTACTTTAATAATCCAAATGAATCTTCTTGATTACTATGACCAACGAAAAGGATTTAATCTCTACTTGAGAGAACCAGTCAATTAATCACATAGATACAACAAATGTGCACTGATAAACTAAAAATAAGCTTGTTACTTCAATTTAAACAACCAGAAAGAATCAACTTGGAGACAACTTAGCAATGCTTTTCAATAAACTCAACATACAATTGATACTAGAAATAACCTACCACATCAACCAATTTTCATTGAATTCACCATTTTTAAACATGCACATAGTCTCTGATAAGAGAAAACTATTCTAATGTAGCCATTCCTAATCTACTGTCTGTGATCTAAAATCTGATCCTATTCAATTACAATCGGGGTGCATATTTATACACAAGCATTCGAACAAACACATCATTTCAAATTCATGTCAGCCCACCGTGAAGATTGGGCAAAAATCATGTCGGCCCTCAATAGTATTTAGAAATTCTCATATGTCGGCCCACAACATTTGAAAATTGTTAATCGCAAGTGAACCAGTCGCTAAGACAATGCAGCAGTATGCCGAAGGAAAAATATTGCCTATCGTCACGTCCATCTGTTTCGCTCAAACCCTGTGATGTCAGTGAGACATCTCACATATTACATTATGTTCTATCGATATGTATTTCCTTTGTGCATTCCACTCGCTGAGACACAAGGAAGTCCTTCACCGATGTGCCTTTATGTGTCGTTCACTGTCGCTATAGCCTCATGGAATTGGAGAAACACATATAGAACACCTTGTGTTTCACCGAGAATCTCTTCATCCAACCTAAGTGTCACTATAACTTGTCACTCTCGAGGAAATGTTTCATAGAATTCTTTTGTTTCACCGAATGCCCCTCATTAGACATCGTCGGCAAGACTCGTTGAGATCGTTAAGACACACTCCAAAGTGTATAAGTCTCACCGAAGTGATTTGTTCAATGTTGGTCAGTGAGACCCATCAGTGTCGGGTAAACCTCACGGAGATACTTTATGCTATACCGAAGCACCCTGAGCACATATGATCGCCGAGAGAAAACCAACCCTTGGCTGAAAGCTATTCATAAGACATTGTTGGCAAGACCCAACAAGTTTGGTATGGCTTATATCGATATCATAACTCTTGCCAAAAATCTCATCATCCACCATCGTCGAGACCACAGAAAAGTCTTGCCGAATGGTGCCTGACATGAAAACTTCAATTGCTGTGACAACATAAATGTTTTGCCGATAGGCAACTCATACGTTTGCAAGCAGAAAAATGGATCGGTGAGACCCATTAATTGTCACGCCGAAACAGACCAGAATGCGAAAGACGCATGAATCGATGGAATCAAAGGAGACCACAAGGAAAGAAATGGGAAGAAATATATGAAAAAAAACCCATGTGCTCAAGATGAGGACCAAAATGGAAACCTAGGTTTATGGAAAACATGTGAAAAAGTTTAGAAATTTACAGTTCCAACAGTGGCTCTGTCTAGGGATGAATGATAGTAAGATCATTACAAGGATCCATAATCTTGGGTGAGTAGACCAGACACAAAATGAGAAAACTGGAAATGGACAAATAGCACAATGGAAAGAACACAAAATGAATGCAAGATGGAGGTGAACCACAACCCTAAACTACTGTGCATGGAAAATAATTTTAAAGAGGACAAGCAAGAGTTGTCCATGCATTGGCAACCCTTAATCCTTTGTGATTCATCATCACCTATTCTGAGCCGTTACGATCTGAAACTCAAACCATACCTTTCCCCTGTCAAATACCTGACTTTGTCTCGAGTTCATCAGATTCTTCCTGAAGACATTCAAGCAATCTGCCCTATCAATGAAAATTTTAAAAGTTCTTAGAGAATCATCATGCCCGGTTTGGCCCAAAATCTCTACACCATTCTGTAATTTATATTCTTCATCATCAGACAAATCTTTGTTATCTCCAACATACAAAATATACATATATTCAATGCAAAATTCCTCACTATCTTTCTCACTGTTGTGTACTATAAAATACTCATTCAGCTGCATTGAAAATTCATCATCAAAGTGCTTCTCTTGAGAATCAAAATTTTTTGTCATATCAACACTGTCTAGAACATACAAATCTAAAACCTTTTGCACTTCTTCGGTATCTCTTATCGGAGACAACACTGGATCATGACTCATATCCTCAATATCATGCATATGTGAATCAATCAAAGCTGGAATTCTATCATCCTTGGCATGCAAATAAACATCTTCTTCACATGAATTAGAAATTTAAAAATCACATACCTCATCCTGAATGGAAATAGACTTTTGATCAACATCAAAGGTTTCACCATCATTCCAGGAAATGCACTGGGAGTCATAAAAATCTTTACACAAAGATTTCTCACTGTCAAAACAAATGTAAGTTGGACACAAATCTTCAAGATCATTTTTATGTGCACATCCCTGGTATTTAGGAGTTAACAAATGTGAAATTTTCCCACTACTGAGCAAACAAGTCTCAACATTCTCAATATTATAGTTATATTCTTCACTTTTTTCATCATCAAAAAGAAATCTAATACCATCAGAGAATGGGAAATCGGAAACATTATCAGTGCAATCATTTATTCCATCATTTTTCCCATAAAGTGAATTTGAAAATACCTTAAACTCATTCATGGACACACCTTGGCAAAAAATCATCTAATCTTCATTTATCTCTTCATCATATAATGGGTTTGAAAAAGCTTGGAAATCATTTTCAGATTTACCAACCTCATCATAATCAAATGTATCTTCATAACTTTCAACTGTAGCCGGAGGAATTGTATACTGACTATCTGATGAATCAACATCTCCCATTGCCACTTCATCCTGATCCTCATAAGAGGTAGAAGAATCCCTTGATTGCAGATCAAAATCCTCAGGTTCATCATCAGAATTTGAATATTCACTGGATTTCTCACAACATGCACTGCTTTCCCTATGACAATCTATTACGCAAGAGAAAACTCTTGTACCTTCATCTTCCTCAACATGGTGAAAAGTATTTGAAGTCAAATATACTGTGTGATCTTCTCCATTGTTTCCCATCAACATTCCCTTCTCTTGCATTCTTTGGGCTACAACACAATAATCTGGGGAATGTGGCTTATCACAAAAATCACAGAAGTAATTGTTACTTACCATGTAGGTTCCCTTCTTGCTCAATGGATCAGGAGCTTCTTTGTTTCCAGGCCTTGCTGTTATAGGTTTTTCGTCCTTCTAGTCTGTATTATAAGGCTTGTCATGCAACCTCAGCCTCTCATTTCTATAAGTATTCTCCTGCCTGTACTGATAATTTCTGCTTTGCTGAGGAACCCTAGGGTTGTCTCTTTTATTGACTATCCCGACAGCCCTCCTATTGCTTTCAATTGTCAGTGCTATCTTCTGAGCCTCATCCAGATCTCTTGGAGACCTATTTCTCAGTTCATACCCTGTCTTATGAT
The DNA here is from genome assembly GCA_007258455.2 of Sequoia sempervirens. Lineage (NCBI taxonomy): Eukaryota > Viridiplantae > Streptophyta > Pinopsida > Cupressales > Cupressaceae > Sequoia > Sequoia sempervirens. Next base: position 197,859 of record VDFB02066227.1, read on the forward strand.
CAAAACCATTCAAGTAAATACTCAGTGCTATAGAATCTGGCAACTTTGATCCAAGAGGTATTTTATTCTGCAACTTATTGAACCTCCGATTAAAGTCAAATTGTATCATTTTGATCTTTCTTAATCCATATTAATTCATGAAGAGTAGTATCAGGTGCACTTGGATTCCCAAATTACTCAAGGAATCAATACTGAAACCCTTGGAGAGAATCAATAGAGACAGCTAGTAGGCTATTGAACCAATCCCTAGCATCTTCAATAAGTGATATCATGAATAACCTCATGTGTAAATCTTCAT
>VDFB02066228.1:0-18595 GCA_007258455.2 Sequoia sempervirens
GTTCTTTAGTCAAACATCTAGGAATATCATGCACACATCGGCACACACATTTTCAACATCAATGATCTAATCTGAATAATGATTTGAAAATACTTTAACGTAGAATTTGAATTGTTGTACTTTTCTTTTTATCATTTTCTTTTTATTTCTTTGGAGCTACTCAATGATGTATTGAACTAGAGAGGCAAGGAAGGAGAATGATACTTTTCTTTGTTTGTTGTTTGTGAGTTAGTCATTATTATTTTGTGAATTGTCACGGGAAGTGCTCTACCAAGTATCATGGATGACATTCTGATTCACTTAAGAAAATGGTTAATTCTTGTATGTTTATGCAAGAAATGCTCAGGTCATCTTGGTTTAATTATACCTTGATGCTTGTATTCCCTTGCAATATCAAAAAATATGAAAGAAATACTTAGGTCATCATTGGTCTATCTCATATCATTGATGCTTGTATTCACTTTCAACATTTAAAAAAAAAAAGCTTAGTGATGATACAAAGCAAAATCAAAATATTGTTAAAATGACACTTAGAATTGCATGGTTAAAATAGATTGCATCCATATTAGTCTTGCATATGCATTTATAGATTGTTTCGAAAGCTACCAAATTTCAATCTCAAAAGCTACACGTACTCCATATCTACATCATATCACCATCTCTTCAATATTTCTTAGGATATCATCTCTTTTTGAATCATTTTCTTTCATTTCAGTCATCTCAAATTCCATCCAATCTTAATCTATTAATTCTAGCACAAATCATTTAATCACATCCTTGGTTTTGTTCCCAACCTTGTTACAAGCCTTTATCCAATCATCATCATCATCATCATCAGGATATATCCTTCCCTATCATTTTGTGTTGTTTTGGGATGTATCCTTCCCTTATCAACAACACTCTTATCATCATCAACAACCAATCTTGGCTTGAAACTTGACTGGGGCAACATCACGTTTATCATTGAATCCATTTGTGCTTACTTACTTTTCATCTTCTCCTTTCATTATCTCTTCCTCATCCCATCCCCTATTCTATTCATCATTTTGCATCATCAAGTCCTAGTACATTAATCGATCTTATACTGGGGCATATCAATCAATCAGTGAAGTCAAATCACAAATCAATAATCTTATCAAATCAATCAACATCAATCAATAAGTCTATCAATCAATAAAATCTAATCAGCTTTGTTCAAATCTTGTGATCATCAATCTATCATTTAACTTTTCCTATCATGAGGTTAATCATTCAATCAATCAATCATTGAACCTCACCTATCATGAGGTTAATCATTCAATCAATCAATCATTGAACCTCGCCTATCATGAGGTTAATCAATCATCAATCTATCATTGATCCTCACCTATCATGAGGTCAATTATCAATCAATCTATCATTAAATCTCACCTACCATGAGATCAATAATCTTCTAATCTATCAGGATCAACAATCAGCTGACGTGATCATCAATCATCATCATAATCAAATGGAGGAATCAATATTTCTTTATCGGGAGATAAATCGTTTCTCTATCATCAAATCATCATCATAATCAATCATAAAATCCAAAATTCATCAATTTATCTCCCGAGGGGGCATATATCACTATCATTTCAAAATTCAACATCTGGGGCAAATCAGGGGAAAAATGTAGACACCTAAAAATGGTCTGGAGAATCTAATTAATTAAATACAACTTATTTGATTAATTAATCTTAGATTCATCTACTTAGTAAATAAATAGAAATATTTATTTATATTAAGTTCATTATTATTTTCTTCTATACTTTATCTATTAATTCTATCTTAAATTAATACATAGCTTCAATAATTTGTGTTATTTAATTACCTCATCACATTTCTTCTTAATTAAATAAAGATATCCTAGAATCTTTAATTTAATTATCATATTCCTTTTATTTTAATTTAATAAACAACTTCTATAGTTTGTTTTATTAAATTATTTATTCCTCTTTTGCTGAATTTAAATAAACCAAAAATATTTAAATAAATGCATAAATCATATCCCTCTATTCACTCACCAATAAAATTAGATTTTTCAAATCTAATTAATTCAACCGTCATTCACGGGAAGAGCCTCAGGGACAAACCTACAGGAAATCCTCTCAATCTTCTGCCTCAAATCTTTCCTCTCATCTTACCTGGTGTTTTCATGGGGAGGAACAATCCTCCATGATCAGCTCCACCTTCTCATCTCATACCATTCAATTCTCCAGATTGAATCTCAACCTCTGTTGTGTTACCCTTTCACAAATGTGTGCCGTGAAATCTATAAATATAGGTTTCTGACTATAGGAAAGAGGATCCTAATTTGTGCAATCTTACTCTGCAGGTTTTCTAGGCATTCAAGCAAATAGAAGCAATCCTCAAGCAATCAAGCATTTTAGTTCATCAATCATGGCTGTTTACAGTAGTTTCTTTCTCATAAGTTTTACTGTAGAATCATCTTAGTTGCATTTAAGAATCATAATAGCTTAATTCTCATTCTTTAAGCGTCATTTCAACAATCTATTAGCTTATTTAAATCTGAGAGCAAAGTAGAGTAGAGAAATCTTTAAAGTTAAAGAGCAATAGGATAGATTTCTGAAGGTTCCTGTGTTTAAAATAGTTTATCTCTTGAATCTTTGATGCAATGTCTTATTTAGAAGTGTAGATGCATACTTAATTTGTTTATCTCATTCATTCATTAATTTGTTTAAATATCTATGCTTTTAGGCAGGAGGGTGCCAAGCCTTTCAGTTGCAAAAATATGGAAATAAATAATGGATCTAATGGTGAAAACCATTCTATGGTAGTATTTTATCCCAAAATAGTAAAAACAAAGAACGCATCCAATGGTGAAAACCTCATTGAGGCACCAAAGGATGGAAGGCTTGACATCCTCCCACAACATTACCATGAAAGATCATCAGTGTTGGTAGAACCCACACAGTCTATTGATATTGGCACAATAGAGAAAGTAAGAATACTACACCTAGCAGCATCCATGATAGATACAGAAAAGCTAGATTTTATCAAATTCTTTGAAGAACGATGCATCAATTTTGCTTGGTCATACTTTGACATGCTAGGCTTAGACACAAATCTTATTATGCATCACTTATCTTTACCAGCTGGCACTAAACCAGTAAAATAGAAACTGAGAAAGATGCATCCACATGTTGCATTATTGGTAAAAAATGATGTAAAGAAACTACTAGATGCTGGATTTATTAGATCTATTGATTATGTTGAATGGATATCCAACATTGTACCTGTTTCAAAACCAGATCACACCATCATAATATGTACAGATTTCTGGGATTTAAATAGAGCATGTCCAAAGGATGATTTTCCTTTGACAAACATAGACATGATTGTAGATTTAACAACTGGCCATCAAATGCTATCACTCACGGATGGATTTTCAGGATACAATCAAATAAAAATAGCTCCTAAAGACCAAGAAAAGACATCATTTACATGTCCATGGGGCACCTTTTGCTGGAACATCATGCCTTTTGGGTTAAAGAATGCAGGAGCTACATACCAACGAGCTATGACAACAATCTTCCATGACATGATGCACACCTTCATAGAGGACTATGTGGATGATATCTTAGCCAAATCTCACACCAGAGAAGGACATCTAGAGATACTTGCCAAAATATTTGACAGGTTGGAGAATTTTAAAGTCAGATTAAATCCCAAGAAATGTGCCTTTGGAGTAACATCAGCAAAACTCCTTGGATACATAGTTTCTACAAAGGGAATTGAAGTAGATCCAGCAAAAGTTAAAGCCATTGTGGAAATGCCACCTCCTAAGAATATCAGCACATTAAGATCTCTACAAGGCCGACTACAGTCCATCAGAAGATTCATCTCTCAACTAGTAGATCAGTGTCATCCATTCAACCATCTTTTGCATAAAAATGTGTCTTTTAAATGGGATGAACAGTGTGAGAGTACTTTCAATCAAATCAAGCATTATTTAATGACACCACCAATCTTGGTGCCACCCAGTAAAGACAAGCCATTGTTTCTATATATCGCAACAACATATATCTCTTTAGGAGCCTTACTGGCACAAGAGGATAGAGAAGGAAAGGAACAGGCAATATACTATATCAGCAGGACACTCAATGGACATGAAGTAAACTACACCTTCATTGAAAAATCATGCTTACTAGTAGTATTTGCAACACAAAAATTGCAGCACTATATGCTCACTCACACTGTCAAGCTCATTGCGAAAATTGATCCCCTCAAGTATTTACTGAGCAAAGCAGCTTTAACAGGAAGGTTGGCAAAGTGGGTCCTACTCCTCAGTGAGTTTGACATTCAGTATGTTGAAAGGCAAGCTATCAAAGGACAAGTCATTGCCGACCAATTAGCAGAAGCTCCATTGTCAGACAGTCATCCTATGACCATGGAATTTACTGATGCAGATATCCTCAATGTTACAACACAACCATGGAAACTCTACTTCGATGGATCCTACACACAACATGGATTAGGGGCAGGAATTTTATTTGTCACACCTCTTGGGCACACAATTCCATGATCTTATAGGCTTACCTTCCGTTGCACTAACAATGTGGCAGAATATGAAGCTTTAATCCTTGGAATTAATGTGGCTATTGACTAGAGAATCACAAAACTACATGTATATGGAGACTCTTAGTTAATCATCTATCAAGTCAACAATGATTACCAAACTAAAGATGACACACTGATTTTATACAAGAGACTGGTAGATGATCTAAGGAAATACTTCATAGATATCAAATTTGAGCAGATACCAAGATCAGAGAATAAAGCAGCAGATGCCATGGCCACAATAGCATCTCTTCTACAAATGCTTGAAACACAAGATCGTTATCAATTTATTGTGGAACAAGTGTCAAATCCTGCATACACAAATATCAAATCCCAAACCATAAGCCTTTTGGATAGTGCCCAATCTTCCATTTATGGAGACATTTATACTTACCTAAAAGATAATATCTTACCGCTAGATCTTTCTCGCAACCAAAAGTGCAACTTCATATGCCAATCTGCCAAACATACCATTATTGCTAACACCCTTTACCGTCGAGGCCTAGATGGTACTCTTTTGCGTTGTTTAGAACATAATGAATCTGCTTCTGCTTTACATGAGGTCCATGAAGGAATTTGTGGCACACATTCAAGCGGATTATCTTTAGCCAAGAAACTCCTTTGTTTGGGATATACTGGCCGCACATGGAGCAAGAATCTTATCATTTTGTTAAGAGATGTCAAAAATGTCAGATTCATGGCAATCTTATACATGCACCAGCACAGGAGCTCCATCCATTCACCACTACATGGCCTTTCTGTCAGTGGGGATTGGACTTGGTAGGGAAAATTAACCCATCTTCATCTAATGGACATAAGTTCATTATCACAGCAACAAAATATTTTACAAAATGGGTGGAGGTAGTTCCCTTAACCATAATTATTGGGAAGCAGATATCATCCTTCATACTTAATTATCTCATTTGTAGATATGGGATACCCCAATCAATCATCATAGATAATGGCAGGCCTTTCAAGAACCAAGATGTCCAAGAGCTATGTGAAAAGTTCCACATCCAACATTGCTTTTCAACCCCTTACTACCCTCAAGGCAATGGACAGGAAGAAGCTTCAAACAAAACAATCCTAAAGATTCTCAAGAAGACTATAAATGAGCTAGGGCGTGATTGGAACGTTCAGCTTAACCCTGCTCTTTGGGCTTACAGGACTAGCATCAAAACACCAACAAGAGTTACACCATATGCTCTTGTCTATGGATCAGAGGCAATATTACCTATCGAGGTAGAAATTCCATCCCTTCGAGTTTCACTAAAGGGACTCATTTCAGATGAGGATTATAGAATCTCTAGACTTCAAGAATTAGAGCTACTTGATGAACGTCGACAACAAGCTATCAATCATTTGACAGCCTATCAACAAAGAATGTCTAGGAACTACAATCATAGGGTTAAGCCTAGAGTCTTCCAGATCAGAGACTTGGTCCTACAGGAAAACCCTAGAAATCAAGCAGATAGAGAAAAGAAGGGAAAGTTTGAACCTAACTAGATAGGGCCTTATGTCATTATATCAGTCTATAGATCAGGAGCATACCAGCTGTCTACACCAGAAGGAGATATGTTGGAGGATCCCATGAACAACATTCATCTCAGGTGATTCTATACTCGAGGATACCTAGTGCACAGTTGGTAAGGTTGTCTTGATAAAAACTTGGCAAACAGGTGTCATGATGACAGAAAAAGAAAAAACAAAATAAAAATAAAAATACACAAAAAGGAGGACACAATAAAAACAAGTGATGAAAACCTGGGAAACAGGTGCTACTTGTGATTTTCACCAGCTCTTCTATCTATTGGGTACAGTTTTGTTACGATTGTTTCCTTTCATATCATTTCCATCTATCATTTGAGATAATTATTATCACTATCCATATCATAGCAAGGATATCATGTCTTACCCTAGCTTGGGGGCAACGTCCTAGAGTTACTTGGTACAATGGACTTTCAGCTTAAATGGGGAGACAATCAAACATGACAACACCGAATGGCGATACTCGAAAAGAAAAATCCAAAAAAACATCAGAAAAATTGTCAAAATCCAAAAAACATCAAAAAATTTGTCAAAATCCAAAAAACATCAGAAAATTTGTCAAAATCCAAAAAACATCAGAAAATTTGTCAAAATCCAAAAACATCAGAAAATTTGTCAAAATCCAAAAACATCAGACAATCCACAAAAATCAAAACAAAAACATTCAAAAATTGCAAAACACAAAAATAGAGTCTATTTCAGTCGAACTATGTGGTCTCTGCGTGTATAACGTAGACAAGACTAATCTTTGATCAGTCCCTGAGGCCCTAGGATAGGCCTTTAGGTTACGTTCTTTGGTCAAATGTCTGAGAATATCATGCAAACATCAGCACACACATTTCAACATCGATGATCTAATCTGAATAATGATTTGAAAATACATTAAGTAGAATTTGAATTGTTGTACTTTTTATTTTATCATTTGCTTATCATTTCTTTGGAGCTACTCGATGATGTATTGAACTAGAGAAGCAAGGAAGGAGAATGATATTTTTCTTTGTTTGTTGTTTGTGAGTTAGTCATTATTATTTCGTGAATTTTCGCGGGAAGTGCTCTACCAAGTATCATGGATGACATTCCAATTCACTTAAGATAATGATTAATTCTTGTCTATTTAAGCAAGAAATGCTCAATTCATCTCGGTCTAATTATACCTTGATGCTTGTGTTCGCTTGCAATATCAAATATCATGAAAGAAATACTTAGGTCATCATTGGTCTATCTCATATCATTGATGCTTGTATTCGCTTTCAATATTTTTAAAAGCTCAGTGATGATACAAAGCAAAATAAAAAGATTGTTGAAATGACACTTAGGTTTGCATGGTAAAAATAGATTGCATTCATAATAATACATCTGCAGAGTATTGGTTACACAAGTTACAAAGATTCATTTGCAAATAATGTTATCTTTTCTTATTAAAGATTGAGTATACTTGACACATACAATTTTCATAATGGCATGCATATAAAATCATTTCTTCATCTCATCATAAATTTCACAATAAACATCTCATTTCATGAAATCATATACATGTTATGTTTCATCATTCATTATATTTATCATATTTACATCTCATCACATTATCATGTAGTTGCAAAATCATCATTCATTGCATACATATAGAAAGCATTTTATAATCTCATCATATATATCACATATGCATACATCATTCATTTACATCTCATTTTAAATATCATACATTGCATTTCATTAGATCATACATACATCATTCATTTACATCTCATTTGAAATATCATACATTGCATTTTATTAGATCATACATACATCATTCATTTACATCTCATTTTAAATATCATACATTGCATTTCATTAGATCATACATACATCATTCATTTACATCTCATTTGAAATATCATACATTGCATTTTATTAGATCATACATACATCATTCATTTACATCTCATTTTAAATATCATACATTGCATTGCATTAGATCATACATACATCATTCATTTATATCTCATTTTAAATATCATACATTGCATTTCATTAGATCATACATACATCATTCATTTACATCTCATTTGAAATATCATACATTGCATTTCATTAGAAAAAGCATACATCATCATTATCATATCATCATCAATGCATATATCCCATCTAGTATAATAAATCATCATAAAACATAAAGATTAAAATGCATCCATCACATAAATCATGTAGAACACATCATAGATCAATCAAACCCGCTGTACATATATATCTCATCAAGTGTCAACTATACAATAAAATCTGAAAAGAATGAAGATAACATCATGTCAAAAAAATGACTATATACATCTCGTGAAATACATCAAAAGGTACACACAATGATCTCACGTAGTGCTCGCACCAGAAGGAGTAGGTTTCACACTAGTATCACCATCACCACCAGCTATCCCAGGATCTCTCAGATCTCTTGAGAGAGGCTATGTCACGCCTCTGCTCACTCTCCTAGAACGAGTCCTCTATGAGCGGGACTGAGCATAACTGACTCTCTGCTCTGGGGGGAAAATCTCATGGTATCGGCTCTTGTAGAACTCAATCTCTACACCTACCCGCATAGCCTCTCGCATATAATCTACCACGGAAGTCCCATCGGCCACTCTCTGCAATCTCTTTGTAGTCACCTGTGCTGTCTCTGCTATCTATCTAGCAGTATCTCGCTCTGCAGCCAGGGTAGTAATCTGTGCCTACGCAGTGGTCAACTATGCTCGTACACCTGCTAGCTAAGCCTCTGCTCGCTCTGCTGACTATCTAGCCTCATCTCTCTCACCAATCAGAAAGGTAATCTGCATCTATGCAATAGCTAGCTGTGCCTACATCTGGGCCTGAGTCTGTGCTACTAATCCCTGTGCTTGTGCTAACTATCCCTATAATGTCAAAATCTCAACACACAAACCAGCAACCTCTGATCACTCTGCTAGAGAGGGAGCAACTGCCTGCCTCTTACGAGGCACACTAGTTGATGGCTTTGAGGTAACTGCTACACTTGGTCTCCCCCCATCTCCACTGTCATCATCACTGTCATCATCACTATCATCACTATCATCACTGTCACTCTCATCACTACCCTCCACATCCACATCAGTATCTACATCCTCCTCTCTCCTCCGTCTGCGACCACCATGACCACCCCCTGTAGCTGCTAGTGCTGGCTCATCTAGAATAGTAATACAGGGAGGTGGGTACAGAGCTAGATACTATCCATAGTCGGGAGTAATGGGTGCCTCTACAATATCTCGCCGTATATCCCATGCTGATGGCTGAAGAGCATGATAACCCTCAATAAGTGCCTCATAAGGTAGGCATGGACCCCAATCACTAGCATCTATCCGGCGTCATCCATAGTGAGCTACTGCCTGTGGCATACACTATACAATCCCATACTGCCTATAGACGCGGCGAAACAAGAATTGCTCCAAAATCTTGGAGCTCTTCCCGATCAAATGCATCGAGTCGGCCAAATATCCCAACTCGACATGATCCTCATCCTAGTCATCACAATCTAAATATGGACACCAGGTCACTGTCTCCACATCATCAAGAACCCGTCTCCAATAATCTAGCTTACCCATCATATGCTGGGTAGGCTTGCCTCTGTAATGGAACACATAGGGTCTCATTGCTGGTCTCGATAACACAGGCTCAGGATGCGTGATAACGATATGCTCCCATGCCCATACCTGAAGAAATGTAGCTCCTGCTGATAAACTGTTACCTCCCAGGTACACGATCCAGTGTAAATCATGATATAATTGAGCAAGCATACACATACCCCAAGCATATCTCGTCCTGTGTACCATCATATCCTCTAATACCCAACCCCATCCAAGCGATAGACCCTTTGACCTCTTATCAGGACAAAGGAATCCACCAATAAAGCCTGCCAAAACTGAAGGAAGTGGAGCATATGAATGATACACATCTACCCAAGGGATCCAAACTCTCATAATATGAGGATCCTGAAAGACTCTCCGAATAGAATCTATCCCACCCCACTCCTCTGAATCATGCATAACAATCTCACCAACAAAAGGAATCTGAAGGATACGCCATACATCCTCTAGCGTCACAGTCATCTCCCCGGTAGGTAAATGAAAAGTGTTGTGGTCGCTATGCCACCGCTCTGCCAATGTTGTGAGTAGACCCCGATTAAGTCTAATATGGGGCATGTCCAACATCGAAGCTAAACCACAATCAATAATATGCTCTCTCATCCTGTGAAAGACGTGGAATCATATCTAGGGGCCAGGGGAACTGCTCTCACACCTGAATAACATCTAAATCCTCCTGATATCAAAAGACACATTTTTACAAATCAATACATTATCATTAGAATATCAAACATCATTTTACTCTATATAAACTAATGATTAGATCTTACAGGTAAAAAATGTTTTAAAACCTCACCTATCATGAGGTCATCAAATTCTAAAAATGTGTTTATCTATCATATGATCAATTTATCAAAAGTGAACCCTCATCTATCAATCAGGTTCATTTCATTTTCAAATTATTCCTTGCCTATCATGAGGATAATTGTTATCAATCAATCAATGGATCTCGCTTATCATGAGATCATTTACCATTTATTTAGTCGGATCAAACTAAAATGGATGGAGTGAACAACAAATCGACGATATAAAAAATCAAGATTCACAATTTTTCATCAATCTATTTTTCCACGCGCTAAAACAGGTGGACGACGCGCTAATATTTTTGAGGTGCTATAGTTTTTGGCTATCGAGCTGAAAGATTTGGTCGGTGCACTAAAACTACTAAGGTGCTATACTATCTTGTCGGCATGCTATAACAGAGCTCGGGTGCGCTATTTCTGGTGGGGGGCTAAAATAGACCTATGGCGCACTACAGAATCTACCTAAAGCACTAAGTTTTTGACGTGCTACACTAGCCTAGTGACGTGCTACAGAATTCTCCTGACGCTCTAAAACTCTCACGTGCTAAAAAAGATGACTGACGCACTATTCTGCACCAGTCGAGCGCTAAAATGGTAAAAAACATGAGAAAAATGAACTAAAAGGTACAAGCACAAATTACGAGGAGGGTTTGGGGTATGTACCAAAGGTCCATAGTCGGTTGGACGCTGGTGACGTCACACACGCTCGGGTCGGTGGGTGTGGTAGGGGATCGGCATCCTGCTGCTCCTAGCACTCTAAAGGTCTCTATCACAAGTTTCTCAAAGTCAAATGCACAAATGACTTTTGAAAATGACCTTTTTAACTTTTATAGGTTCTTTTTGTGGGATTTTTTTTAATTTCTTCCTGCGAAATTAATTTTTATCTATCGGTGGGGCATTTTTGCACAGTTTTATCGGGAGATAAATTGTTTCTTCATCGTTTCTTCATCCAATCATTCTAAAATCATCAAATCATCATAAAAATTCAAAAAAAATTGAAAAAAAAAATAAAATAAAAAATCATCAATTTATCTCCCGTGGGGGCATATATCATTATCATTTTGAAATTCAATATCTGGGCAAGTCTGGAGCATATTTCAAACTTTTCAATCTGGCAATCAAGCAAAATCATTCTTTGAAGCAACGCGTAAACACATCACTTCAAAGAGGGGCAAAATGTAGACACCTAAAAATGGTTTGGAGAATCTAATTAATTAAATACAACTTATTTGATTAATTAATCTTAAATTCATCTACTTAGTAAATAAATAGAAATATTTATTTATATTAAGTTCATTATTAATTTTCTATTTTATCATATTATTTCTCTCTTAATTAAATAAACAAAATTAAATACTTTGTTTTATTTAATTATTATCATTATTATTTCTTCTATACTTTATCCATTAATTCTATCTTAAATTAAAAACAGCTTCAATAATTTGTGTTATTTAAATTACCTCATCACATTTCTTCTTAATTAAATAAAGATATCCTAGAATCTTTAATTTAATTATCATATTCCTTTTATTTTTAATTTAATAAACAACTTCTATAGTTTGTTTTATTAAATTATTTATTCCTCTTTTGCTAAATTTAAATAAAACAAAAATATTTAAATTAATGCAAAAATCATATCCCTCTATTCACTCACCAATAAAATTAGATTTTTTAAATCTAATTAATTCAACTGCCATTCACGAGAAGAGCCTCAGGGACAAACTTGCAGGAAATCCTCTCAATCTTCTACCTCAAATCTTTCCTCTCATCTTACCTGGTGTTTTCATGGGGAGGAACAATCCTCCATGATCAGCTCCACCTTCTCATCTCATACCATTCAATTCTCTAGATTGAATCTCAACCTCTGTTGTGTTGCCCCTTCACAAATGAGTGCCGTGAAATCTATAAATACAGGCTTTTGGCTATAGGAAAAGGATCCTAATTTGTGCTATCTTACTCTGCAGGTTTTCCAAGCATTAGAGCAAATAGAAGCAATCATCAAGCAATCAAGCATTTTAGTTCATCAATCATGGATGTTTACAATAGTTTCTTTCTCATAAGTTTTACTCTAGAATCATCTTAGTTGCATTTAGGAATCATAATAGCTTAATTCTCATTCTTTAAGTGTCATTTCAACAATCTATTAGCTTATTTAAATCTGAGAGTAAAGTAGATTAGAGAAATCTTTAAAGTTAGAGAGCAATAGGACAGATTTCTGAAGGTTCCTATGTCTAAAATAGTTTAAATCTCTTGAATCTTTGATGCAATGTCTTATTTAGAAGTGTAGATGCATACTTAATTTGTTTATCTCATTCATACACTTCCAACCATAAAATTTGTACTCTAATCAAAATAAAACCAAGATTAATTCTTAAATAGATAATGATATGGTCTGATTCCAAGTGGTCATCTTGAGCCTTATTGTTTTGTGAAACCTAGAAAAATATGGGGCTCTAATCTTTTTAGAAGATAAAACTAGGGTTTAGGACATTTCCACCTATTTCCTTCAAGTTTCACTCAAGGAAACCTTAGACATCTCAATCTAGGGATGGAATGAGGGAAAGAGATCTATAATAAGGTGTCCTAGGGTATGATTGATGACTAAAAAGGGGTTCACCACCAAGCAAGGGCTTGGGAAGACAAGAAAATATAATGATATGTTAACCTAACTATGCAACTCAAGATACAAAATTCAAAATTAGAAGAATAAAATAAGAAAGGATAGAGTTGCAACTAGAAGCTGAAGAGGCTTGAGATGCTAGAAATACTAATTTTTCAAGTACACTAGGACTCATACACTAGTAGGGGTGATTTAGTCCTAGTTTAGGGTTTCAGGCCGAAACCGAAATCTGGAACTACTAAACTAGGACCTACAAAAATGCCTGAAAGTAGATGTGTGTATGAAATATTGGATTAATTATATAGAAATCAAACACATGTTAATAAAACATTAAATCGAAAAGCTGAAAAGAAACAGAACAATGCAAACTGTAATCGCAGCTTCTCGAAACCGTCTTATCCTCCTCTAACTTCAGCGTTTTGTTGTTTTCAAATGGCTCTCAGACCAGCAGATCCAACTCAACAAAAAGACAACATGAAGAATGAGATATGAAATGCATATTATGCGAAATGCAAATCTATGCTAATATGAAAGTATGGATGTGATGCTGAAAATGATGTGAATGCATAAGCTAATTGCATGAACGTAGGTATGCGTAGGTAAGTGCATGCGTGTGAATGTGGATGATTAACCAAGGCTTGGATTTGCACGGGCTTTTATAGAGTTTTCAAATGGGTTTGATTGGCTGAATCGATCGACGGTCCAGATTAAGCTTGTTTTGAATGGATGGCGAGAGATTTTCGAAAGTGGAAGAGAAGGATGGAAGGTTTCCCTTTTCTTCGAATTTTGTCATTGAGTTTCGAAGGGAAACTTCCATTTCGAAAGATGAGATACGAATTTGGAAGGGCGAGTTAGCATGAGTTAGAAATAAAATAAAATAAATTTATTTAATATAAAAATGGAGATGAAAATGGAAATCCACATAATTAAATAACTCATATTTAATTATGTTTAAAATGAAATTAGAGTGAGGAAAATATTAAATAAGATATTTAATATTTAATTTAATTATGGGGTGAAGGGAATATTCCATTATTCAAATATTTAAAAATATTTAAACTTTAGAACCAAATGATAATTAAATATAAATAAACTATACAAATTTATTTAATTTAATTAAGCGGAGGAGAGAAATGTTAGTAATTAAATAAAATTATTTATTTAATTTAAGGTAGAAGAATTTAGAAAATGAACGATATAAATAAATAATTAAATTTATTTATATGTAGATGACTTTAGGGGAATTAATTAAATAAATAATATTTAATTAATTAACAAGCTTAATCATGACCAATTTTAGACGTATATAGTAGGTATATTGTGAATCATATGCCACAGGTGGTGATTTATTCCCAATATCAAGGTTTCTCCAAAACTCTAATGTCCTTTATTTCTTTCCCGTAGCTTATCTCCTACCAGATCTTTGGTTCTGAAACATTGAATTGCAACTTGTAGATGACTTTCTATAATCTTGTAGTGTAGATGTCAACTTTGACAACTTGCAACTTGACAACTTTTCTCCAATCTTGCTCTTCAATGGATCTCCAACCTAAATATGCAAATCACACATCAAAGAGAGGGGAAAATGTTGTTTTGTTAGTGGATAGGGGTTTACCTTGGTCAAACCCAATTTTGGTAATCAAACTTTGAAATGAAATGAAATAGAAAGAAGGAATAATGAATGAACAAATAAGAAATATTGCAACTTACCAAACCCTTGAACAAAAGGCTACAATCTTGTATGTAATGGCTAACATGAGTGTAGATCTTGACTCTTGATTATATGTTATGGATCTCAACTTGAATTCTTGCTTGAATAATAAGAACCTACATCACAAATGTTAGCTCAAAAACAAAAATGATGCATGATGACTTTGATATGATGCTTGAATCTTGAATAATGCTCCAAAAAGGTTGATAATCAACTCTTGAATGCTCTTGAATGCTCTCACTTGAAATCTCATAAGGTCACTTAAATTGCTTGATGACTTGTAAACTTGCTAGTAGAAAATATGTAAAATAACTTTGTATTTATACTTGTTTATGCCAAATTTCCCAAAATTACATCACTACAAGCTTACATCAGATCTAGGAGAACAAAATCCCACCAAGAATTGAATTCAAAATTAGGTCCAAGCTAAGTGGGACTCATACACCAGTTGGGGCATATGAGTCCTAGTAGGCTAAGCTTGGGACACAAATTTCAAGAAATGTTGTGTTTTATGCTAAATTCAGGTTTAGGTCCCAAATCTTAGGTGGGACCCATACATGCAAGGTGGCGTATGAGTCCCAAATCACTAAATATGAGCCATACAAACCAAAATTACTAAATTATGATTGGTCATTACATATATGTCAGGATTATCCTCAAAAAAGATGCATTAATTAAGGGTTGTGGATACAAAATAGGACCAAATAAGGTGTAAAGAAGCCCAATTTTAGTAGGGAGGGCCCAAACTAGTGTGAAAATGTAGAGGGATACATTTTCCTACACTACATTTAGCCCCTAGTTTAGTGAGAGGAGGAACTTGCTTCAAACTCACACTAAAGTAGACAAAATCACATCAAGAGGGGTTAAAGTGTACCAACGCTAGTGAGATAGGATGTCATTAATCAAGAGAGTTGTGCAAGCTCCCAAGATCAAAATCCTATGGAGAACCAACATAAGCACAAAATAACACACATGTAAATAATGTAAGGAGAAAAAACAAGGCATAAGCATACATTGCGAAAGACAAGAAAAAAACAAAAACAAAAGGGGGGGTGGATCAAGCCTCAACCATTTGTCCCTTATGTTGTGGATTAGATCTAAGTTGTTGGTCCAAAAACACTTAGAAGTCTACTATGAAAACCAAATTCACTCTCACAAGGGCAAGTGGAACCTTAGGCCATCCACTAGGTGATCCCCTAGTGAGACACATATGCATGCGGTCAGTATGCGCTCACACAAACAAGCAAGTTGCTATGGGAAAGTCACGCCTAAGTTTAGCTCCCATATGTACAACCATACCAAAGCTATACCTCTTGATAAATTCGATAAGGTGCCACACAACAATGAACTTCAAGCTTCATGAGGCAAGAAAAGCTTCGTATGCTTGACACCCATGAACAAATAAGATGGCTCCATGGGCAAGAAAAGTGTGTTATGCAAGCTGACCATATAACATACGCAAAATAATGTAAGGTACATTCAAAGGAGTTTTTCTTAGTTCATGTAAGGTATTAACTTAGGGATCATCATTCCTCATGTCTCCAAGAGAGGACTAGTCAAAGAATAGAAGATTCACAACTTAGGGGATGCAATGTGTCACATCGAGTCACTAAGAGGAATATAATATGCTAAGAGAAATCACGCTCTTGAGGGACATCACACCCAATGTCACCACAAAGAAAAGATTCAACACATGAAGTAAGAAGACTACACAATGAAACATGAGTTGTAAAATAATAATGCCAATGTATGCCCCCACATTAAATAAATTTCTAAACACCATGTTGTGGGAAATTACTTTAAAGTAGCAAATGATAAATGCTAACAATAAAGAGGACATGAGTGCTTATTTGGAAAGCCCTATGCCAAGTCATATGTTTCCAAATGAAGATACATCATGAAAAAGAGTTTCCCCTAAAATGAAATCCCAAAATAACACATAAGGGGTCCATGGATTCAAGTTCAGTATGACTTTGCTACAATATTTTTTAGAGAGCTCAAAATTGTCATCATTCCCCAAATACTCATGTAATAAGAAGAATGACACTAAGAGAGTGAAAACAATGAAATTTTTTTTAGTTCAATATGGAAGAGACCTAAATGTATCAATGCCTTGTGTCATCCCCAAAAGGAAAACACAAGACAAGGAAAAGATAAAGGAAAAATATTTTATGACATAAAGAGGAATGTAGATACAAATAGAGGAATGTCACCAAGAGAGAGGTACATAAAAAAAAAATAGTATAGGGGGATGACATTATGCACATGCAATCACACACAACATGAAATAGAAAAAAAAGACAAGACTAGTAAGGCTCATGCAAGTCAACCTATTAGCAAGTTTTCCACATCCCAATCTTGTTCATTGTATACATAAGGTAGAAAAATAGCCAAAGGGACAACATCAACTATTGAACTAGGATCATCAACAAGTTCAACACTCTTCTTAGGAGAATTATCAGTTAATCTCATAGAAGAGGAAAACAATTTATTCAATTCATTATGCACTTGTTCATCAATCTTAGCAACCTCATCATTGTCATCCAAGTTAATCAAAATAGGAGGTCAAATAATAATGTCCAAAGAAGGATTTAGCTCTTGTTGCAGTTGTGATATAGGATCTTTTTGTTTCAAGGAAGGGGGAGACTCATCATATATTGCTTCAGTCAAGTTCAGATGTTGATCTTCATTGTTTTTCTTTTCATTTAACGTTCGAGAAAGAGCATGACATATACGCCTACACTCTCTAGCATTTCTATTTGTTTTAATACGATTTTCAAGGGTATGTGTAGGATCATGATGGGCCAAAAGGTGGCGATATGATGGGTATGTGTAGGGTATGTGGCTGATGACTTTTTTTTACCCAAAATTGATGAAACGAAAAGGGTTTTTAAAGGAGATTATCAGCTTTCCACCAATATAAATTATGCTATACTTTGAATTTAATAAATAATTATTATTCATTTTCTATTTGAATTATGACTAAAGTCTTGACTGATATGTTGATTGAAAAACATCTAAAACTTTCAAATGGTATCACATTTTTTGAATTCAAAACTTGTGTCACATTCTATGCTTTTCATACTATAGGATTCAAAAAAGAAAAATGGAATTTCATGAAGTTTTGACCAAGTTAAGGTGGTTAGACATACCAGTTTTTATATTTTTTCAAATTTGTAATAAAAAATTCATAATTAATTATTTACTTGGAAAAAAATTACAAAAAAATATGCATCACATCTGGACATGAGTCCTCTACTTATATCTAAAATATTCTAAAAAAATATTATCATTTTACTATGGCTAGGGTGGTCAGAAAAACACCTACTTATTTTTTCCCTGAAATTTAAGTACTACTGCATTGAAATTTCAAATTCTCACCAAATAGATTTTTTATTTTTTTAAATAAACCTTGTAGTTTAGAAACTAAATTTAATCTACTACAAATTATATTCTTACATATTTTTTAAATAATATATATAACTTATTCAAATTTTTTATGTCAAGTTGCCTAACTTTGATTTTTCTGAATTTTTTGCCACTTAAGGGCTTGTTTTTTCCATGGCGATCCTGCACATACCCTCAAGTTGTGTTTTTGTAGGAGTGAGTTTATCAATCATAGGTTTCTTTTCTTCCCCTAGGGTAGGGACAAAAGGAACCAAGGGAGTTTGTTCAACCACTTTCTCTT